>JAQIXX010005278.1:0-14291 GCA_034700605.1 Willowsia nigromaculata | reverse complement strand
CTGAAGACATGCTTCATTTTCGGAACCGGATGAGAGACTCCCCCGTTCCATGAGGGAGTGGAAAACGTATAAGCTATTGAACACCAAGATTAAAGCGTTGAATGACTGGTGCCCCATTTGGTTCTCTTGAGGGAACAATGGAATGCGGGGTAGGCTATTGAGATATAAGACAGAGATAGAAGATACATGCAACCAGGCAATCAAGGAGAAGGACATTGCGGACAAGGTGCGACAACCGACAATTTGAGTTAATGAATTAATTTGCTTGATGAAAATATATGCATGTGCACATGGAATACACTCAGATAAATTGATTTACCTGACTTTAATAACGATTTTCCATTGTAAATCAATTAGCCTTCTCTTTTATTCTGGATGATTTCAACAAAATTACTGTTTGGAAAACACGCAAAAAATTATGTTTTGCACTTTGCACACATTCTACAGAGTAGAGTACATTCTACAGAGATACAGTAGTAAAGCAAGCAAAATCAAAACAAACATGAACATGTGGGCATGTGGGAATTTCAGGCAGATCATTTCAGCAACCTGCTCACCGTCATTCCAGCAACCCGTCACAATATGCCCACCAGATCCGTCATTCCAGCAACCTAAATCCCGCAACTGCAGAAACAACCAACTTTTACATGTTCATGTTGTGTAGGTATGTATGCATAAGATGCTCCCCCCATTATGCCCTGTAATGGTTGTATATTGCTCAAAAGTGTCAAAAGTCGAAACGAGAGCGGAATTGGGGCACTTGCATTTGCATATTGAGCAATTTGTAGTTTTGAATGGAGGAGGAACTGTGGAACCAGAGCAGAGCATGTCGAGCCAAGTACCGACTACCGACTAACCACATAATATGCATCTGACCTCATGTCCCCGGTACTACTCGACTACAGACGCGTTAACTAGGAGCTTCGTGATTCTAATTGATTGTAGCAAGTATGTAGTAACGCTGATCTTAGATTTGAGGCTAATAAAATACAAAGAATATTAAGTACACGAGAGAGTTCAATGCGAATAATAGCAGCAATAACTTCAAATCTTCTTGTGGTAGCACAGTGGTGTTGACGCAGCGGGATTCAATTTCAAGCAATCATGAAAAGGGGAAAAAGATGTTTGAATCTTGGTGGAACATGAAGAAGAACAAATAAAATTTAAACATATCTGTGGCTAGAAACTCATTTATTTATTTATAGCTTCACCATATGGGGCATTGTAAGAAAACAAGTTTATCCAATGTACTCATAGATACACACACAATAATAAAATAACAACTAAATACAATAGTATTTAGTTGTTATTTTATTATTGTGTGTGTATCTATGAGTACATTGAGTTTATCGATATTACCAAAGTTTATAAAGCAAACTTGACTCACCATGATGATAAACCACACATAAAATAGGTTATCTACAAAAATGGTTGCCAGTTTTAGTGTGTATCATGGTGACTGTAGATGTACATAGCTCTAGATACTTTGGATACAGTCGTGTTCAATTACTTTCATTTTGTAATTAAAATACAAATTATCAATTACTTTGAAGAACCAAATGTATTTTAATTACAAAATTACAAAATACTCTCAAATTCAAAAGTAATTGAAATACAAATTACAAATTACTTCCAAATACTAAATGTATTTGAATTACAGATTACAAACTTACAATTACAATACAGAATTTCATTTTTAACTTAGAAGTTTGTTGCGCAAATGATTGTTTAAGCAAGAAACATTAAGTTAAAGTAGAAAAATGAGAAGAAAACTAATAATTGTGGTGGTATTAGGGCTTTCATCAAAGCTAAACAGAGAAGAATTTGAACAAGAGTAATTAATATACAGGTTATTCAATTACATTTTTCAAAAAAAGTAATTCAAATACAAATTACTCAACTACATTTCCCCCAAAAAGTATTTCAATTACTCAATTACCAATTATTTTAATGTAATTAAAATACGTAATTAAATAAAATGGTAATTGTAATTGAACATGACTGTTTGGATATTACATCATGGTAGCATAATTTATGCTCTTCTTGCAGAAATCCATGCCGTCTGAGCTTGAACAGCCTTCAAAGCGTTCAGACGCCCATATCCAGCATATATATTCGGATACTCCTCAAGATTGCCTTCACTGCAGTACTCAATGTCATTTCTTAGGGTCACAGTTTGATCTGTATTTTGAGTAAGAAAATCATATGCTTGCTCATACGTCAAGTCCGGCGATCTGACTTTCAACAGAGCCACTACTCCAGCAACAAATGGCGCCGCCATTGAGGTACCACCCATCAAACTATAAGTCGAATCTGATTCGCTATCCCGTCCTGCAGACTTGATATTGACGCCAGGAGCAACTATATCAGGTTTGATGCCTCCATCAGACGCATATCCTATAGCTGATCTTCTATACAACTGATCCTCACTATCTGTACCCCCCACTCCGATCACATTTGGAAGCTCACCAGGTGGTCTGGTCGTATCACATCCTGGACCTTCGTTGGAAACAATGAATACGGGAATAATTCCCAGTTCACGCCAAACCAAGAGTTCCTCATTATGCCCCGGGGGACCGACCAAGAATTACTGATGACATGAGGAGCTTTTGAACAGTCAGGATTTGAGCCGTCAGGAAGATGTGGGCAAGCCATCCATTCCATGCAGGCCACAAAGGCTTCCGTATCGCATCCTGATTCCGCGTTACAGCCCTTGCATGCCATCCACTTTGCTCCAGGAGCTACTCCAATTCCATGACTTCCAGCAAGAGTGCCCATTACATGAGTGCCGTGACCGTGGGAGTCTTCTGGTTGAGAGTAGTTTTCGAGAGCGTCAAACCAACCGTACTCGACTCCCACAAAATTGTCCCTGAGGGCTTCGTGAGTGCTTTGCACTCCAGAGTCAATCGATCCAACGATAACTCCTACAATTTAAGGGGCAAAATTAAATGTAAACATTTTTTCATCGAATAATGGGCTCCAGTAACTACCTTCGCCTCTGTTCCCACCCAACTCTTCCCAGGCAGCCTCCACCTCAATCTTTGCCAGTCCCCATGAGTCTTCAGCAGATCTCCCGACCAAATCCTCAACTTCAGGTTGCGGAATAGAGATGGTGGCCGGCTCCTGGATTTTCAGCGTCTCCGGATCTTCTGCTACACGCTTTATAGTTTCTGCATTTGCATCTCCGATGAAAATCTTGTTTCCAAGCCAGAATGTCCGCAAGTGTGAAAATCCTGCAGTTTCACCTTGCGTTCTTGATGAAAGCATCTGGATCACGCCCTCCTGAGATATGTCTGCAGTTTCTCGAAGGTTGTCGATAATCTGCTGATTCCGTTGTGGACGGTTATTCAGTGTGCGTTCCAGAGATTTTGCTAACTGTAAAGTAGGATTGACTCCACGAACGAAAAATACTACGACATTGGCGGTTTCTCCATTCTCGAGGCGGAGCAGCAACTCCGGGTCAATTTTTGCAGAATCTCCATTCACCTTACTGAGGTGCATTGTCAAGAGTAGCGCCACGACAGAAAATAATGCAAAAATATTCAGCATTTTTGAGATACCGTAATGTGCGAAACCGTCAATTAGGTATTTGCAAAAATTTAAAACTAAAATACTTATTAAAATTTGAAGCTGCAGGTCTGTCATCATCTGATAAACAAAGATCTCATTCGAAGAATGTAAGTGAAAGTAGGTATGCGGCAAGCCTTGTTTTTTTTAGTACAATTGGTAAAAACGAATATATTTCATGTATTCCTATTGTTTGGTATGACCTCCAAATTTTGTTATTTTGAAACAATTTGTTTCACAATTAATTAGGATTTTATGGCTTGCTTTTCTGAATGTATCGCATTGAGTCAAAACAATTGAAATACAGTTTTGCAACTTTATAAAAAAACTCTTAACAAATTTGGAGATTACAACATACTTTTTATTAAATGATTTTAATAAATTTTACAAGTTGTGACCACTGATAGTCCACGACCCACGACTTCTTGACAGCATTGTGCAAATGGGGCATCTTGAGAGAAAAGAATTTGTAATTTTCAAACAATCATTGAGTTTAATGAATATATTCCAATATGCTATGCCTGTATCGCCAACAGTTTTTGAAAAAAATACACAACAAAATTTATGAGCATAGCTTCATCATCATGATGAATGTCAATCAGGGAATCTCCTTTTCAAGGGCCACGTGCGCGATCAAAATATCATTTTATTTGAAAATTTACTTCGCACACATGCTAATTCTGCTTAGTCTGCATATAGTCTGAGTCCTATTGAATGTTCTCCGTTTCGTGCTAAAATTATTATGTTTCATAAGTTGTAAGAAGAATGTTGAGCAAAATAATTACGACATCATTACATATTGTACAGGTATCCATCTTCGCATAAAAAAATGTATCCACCAATCTACTCATTTAGATGTATGCACCTAAATGGTTAAATGCTTTCAGGCTACATGATGAATGCATAGACATAAATAGTAGTAACCGGCTATTGCCTCCTGGGAAAAAGGAAGTTTTAGTGCTTGTGAGCTATCCTCAGAGCAATTCAAGACAGACAGGTGTACTCTCTAAAATAAAACAGAACAAAAAAGACACCCCTTTCATTTTCTATTACAAATCCTATTTCCCTACTTCAACAATGCTCTTTAAATGGTCAGCAATGCACGACTTGCTACAGTGCACTTACGATAGCAACATAACAGAAGTCCCGTAATATGACCCATTTATTTCGCCTAGAGCGCTTGATTGTTGAGGTGTTATGCGTGGCGTAGCTATATAGCTGCGATTCAGATACAAACTTTAAATCTCACCGTCATCACAAATCTTTAGGGACACGCATTAATAATATCGTTTAACCCTTTCTCTTTCCTCTCTCTCTAACCATTCATCATTATGCCATGCATAAAATTGATCAAAAATAGATTTTCACTCAGGCATCCTCCTAAACCCTTCTTTGAAGATCCTCATGTTCCTCACCATCCACAACATTAGCAATGTTGGACCCATGTTTTTCTTTGCATGCCGAATTCTAAGCTACTGCGTACATAACCACTTTCACTTATTTTCAAGGAGAACATTTGTGAATTTTAAGCTGGTCCCAAAAAAATTCGTCTTTTAAAATTGCTTTCAGTATCATTTTGTCCGCGTTTCATGTCAAATCTTTGCTCTCCGTTTTAAAAATATTTGTTTCAAAGTTTCCAAAAACTTTTAATAAATTGTAATGGAAGGTATTGAGCAGGAAATGAAGGAGCTGGAGGAGGCATTCCATCCAGGTGGAATAATATCATTTTTCCTGGCCATTTTTATTGGTTGTTTTCTGAACAAAATGTGTCCACGTTTCAAATGGGACCAGAGTCCACCCGGTCCCGCAGAGTTCCGCGGGGTGGGGAATCTCCATCAAGTGGCTAGAGGTAACTCCACCCTGGATAAAATTCAGAGGTGGAGGGCAATCTATGGGGATGTGATTGCTTTAAGCTTGAGCCACTATAAAATGGTGATTTTAAGTGGATATGAAACGATAAGGGCAGCATACAACACGCCAGAGTTTTCTGGGAGGATTTTGTTGAAGCCGTTTCATACTGTGGGAGGATTCTCAAAAATTGTGGAGCAGGGGGACCTAGCTTTGACTATGCCGAAGGATAAAGATGTTCTCCAAAGACTGGGAAACTTTGCTGTAGGAAATGTATCCGAGGTGGTTATGGTTCATCAAAATGTTGGTGAGTTGGTAGGCACCGTAAGGAAACTACAAGGAAGGCCTGTTGTTCCTCACAAAATGTTGACAGAATCTGTGGTCAAGTCGATGACGAGTGTAGTGTCCAAGAAAATGATGAGCAGTGATGATCCGCATTTCCAAAGTGTTTTGGAGAACGTTCAAAGGTAATTGGCCAACTTCTTATATATTTTAATATCAACACATGAATTCCTGGTAACTTTTATCCCTTTCTTGCAGCATCATCTCATCAGCTTCTATCTCTAGTGGGCCAGGATTTTTCCTCTCCACATTCTTCCCAAATGTTACAAATTCCATTGAAAAGGCTAAAAACGTGATTCTTGGGAATTCTCATGAGGACAAGGACCCCTTTCTGTGTGCAGAGGTTGAAAACGGGATCATGAACGCATATTTGATGGATGTTGGTCAGATCCAAAAGTCGGGGAAGACGCTTCTTAAGAACACAAACGGTAACAGAAAAACAGCATTGAAAAAAAAATTCATACAGATTTGTAGACTTGGAGTAATTTCTTCAATCTTTGATAGCAGATGTCCATTCTGTGGCAGATGTTCTGAATTTATTGGCTGCCACCTCAGAGAGCACCAGCAACACAATTATTTGGGCTCTTTACTATTTAATCAAGGATCCCCAAGTGCAGGAACAACTTTACGAAGAGCTCTATGCAGTAATGGGGAAAAAGAGATCGCCATCATTGGATGATCTTAGTTCGTAAGGAAGCCATAATACCTTTTAAAAAAATAACTAGTTACTTTCCATCATTTTAACTAATCTCATTTTTCATGTCAAGTTGCCCCGTTACCCAAGCTATCATCGAAGAAGTCTTCCGCATAACTTCCCAAGCCCCACTTGGTTATTTCCACCGTACCTCTGACGACGTCATGTTCCAAGGTCACCTCATCCCCAAGAATACCCTCGTCTGCTCCAACGTCTACGCCCTCCACAACGACAGAAAAGTCTGGGGAGATGCTGAAATCTTCCGTCCCTCACGTTTCCTTTGTCGTGACCCCGCCACCGGTCAACTCCACCGAAATCTCGATGCAGGACCTGTAATCCCATTCTCCGTATCCCGAACATCTCTAGGTGAAGTTGTCACCAGAAATTGCACGTTCCTCTACTTGACCAGTCTCATCCAAAAATTCCAGTTTAGTACCAGTTCACCAGATGATAAGCAGCAGGGACTGGGAAACGTGGAGTCAGGCACTGCGCTAATGAGAGCTCCCAAGGAATTTAACATTGTTGCCAGGGAACGCTACTAATGAGCAATACAAAATTGAACTTGAAATCTGTGAGTTCCGATGGTATCCACCAACGCCATGTCTTAATGAGAGAAAAGGCTAAATTATTTTATGACAGTGCACACTTATTTTTTTATTTATTGTAGTTTTTACAAGTTCACTAATTACCTCTGTATTAATTGAAAGGTCACAAATACTTCATTCATCATCGCTCCATTATTTTTTCACACTTCTTCCCAATCGATTAGTTTTCAACAAGTTTGCTCGTTATTCAATCAATATATAAGTACGTGCGTGTGATAACGCCACGATTCATTCATGACTTTACATTTAAGAATGCTGTTTTGAGCTTAATAAATATTTTTCATAAAAAAGTTCATAAATTCTCAATTTCATTGTCACCAGCTTTTTCACAGATTGTAATTGTCAACAGGACAAAAACATAAGATGCCTTAGAGGATTTTCCAATTTTTTCACACGATTTGTCATCCAAACCTGACCTTGTTTGCTCTTGATTCATTCATTAAATTTGTTAAAGCACAGTTAGCATTATGAGTTGCAACAAGTTTTATATTTAGGCACAAAAACCTACATTTTACGACTGAGAGCACAGTTCATAAATTCACACTGGTTGATTGAATCACTTTTTTTCATTTTCTCGCTAAAATGAGTAGGCATATCCTGCTCATTTATTTCAGGATTATATTTTCCTTCGTCAACCTTCCCTTCAGTATTAGATCCCTTCTTAATTTACTACCTATTTTTGCTGTCGTCGTTAATATTTCTACCTGTGGGAAATTCAACTTAAAAATATTTTTGCTGCTTGCTTGAAGCCCTCAGCTTCAAAAGTTGGAAGCAAAGCCAGAAGGCTTGATTATCTCAATGACACTTTATTAGGCATATCAGTATTTATGAAGCTACTGTATACTTTTTATTGTGGTGACGACCAAGAGTTAAATGTTGGAAGGAAAAAAAAGAAATAAGATGAAGATGACGCATCATAATAAAAAAATATTTTCCCATCATTTGCTCCACATGCTAAAACGTGTTATGTTCTACAGGTCTTCTTGATTAATAGAGAGCGCTTAAATTGTCTAAATAATCATCCATTATTGTAATGCAAACATGACAAATTTTTTGAACAAAAAAGAAGAAATGTGGCACATGCATTTATTAAAAGACGAAGGAACACCTTTCGTTTTCTTTTCAGCCACTTACTCATCGACACTTGGGCGTTGTGTGTATTGAGCTTCTATAAAATGCACTCATTTTTGCAGTAATTTCCATTACTTTCGTGTCAAATTAGTTTTAATATGGGTTGGAATAAGGGTAAGTAGGAATAATAAAAAGTGAAGGCAAGATGATGTATAATTTTTTGTTGAAGAAAGGTTGATGATGAATGTTTCATGAAATATTGGAGTGGATTGAAGTGGATGATTGTATAGAGAGGTAGAGATAGAGAGGTGCATAAAAACACTGATCTTATTAAAATGCACATCCTTTTCATCCATCTAGTATAGTTGCCTGTTACGATAAGCAAAAAGCATGTAGGTCAGGTGTGACTTTGTTCATTAGAGTTATTCATGTCTGAGGAAGAAGATCGTTACTGGTTGCGGTTTTCTTAATCATACACTCATTGTTGTGCTGACTGTTGAATGGAGGAGAAGAGCTCATTCGCGTCTTCTCCAGATTGGTTAAATAGTTCAATGAAAAAGTGTGGTAAGTTCTATACAAAGCTGTTGGGCTTGCAATTTGCAAACATTTTGAAGCAATATGCCCACCACGTGTAACGTAGAGATCGGGAAATTTGGAAAATGTTTAAATCAGTGGTAGTGCAAATATAACCAAATTCTATTTCTTTCTATTTTACTGGATTTCGTTTTTGAACTCAGAACTGGATAAAATACACTTTCAAAGAGGATAGTTCATCTAGTAGAATATTGGAAGGAATGGGTCCGCGCTTCAAAATGGGAAGCCCGCCAAAGGTAAGATTTGATATCTTTATCTATTCAAATGACTAATGACTTATCATCAGATAAATTACTCTGGGAAATTATTGTAAATTATTACGACTATTTCGCCAAGCCTTAATAACATTATTCATGCATTCAGCAAATATATTATTATCATCCTTTCATGTATTAAGCCAAATCAAATTATCAGACACTCTAATATAAAGTTATCAGACGCAAAGACGTCTGGTGCTTGAATTAAACTTTTTAAACGAATCAAAAGTTTTTAAAGTTAATATGGTAACATCAATGAACTAACTTTATGAAAATTTAAAGAATAAGTGTTGGCATAGCGAAGGCCATCCTTTCCCCCTTAAGATTTCAATTATTAATTACTTCTTATAAAGTTCATAAGTTCTTAACGAACTTGTATGGAATCACAATATCAAATTACAAGTGCCAAAATGTGACATATTTTGATTGTGTATTTCTCCCCAACTCTTAAAATATTGCGTGCTTAAGAGTCATCTTTATTTAATAGCGGCCTGATTAAGAGATTACAGAAAAATTCTGTTGTCATGTGAACCATTTAGTAAAAAAAGGAAGAACTGTCAATTTCCATACTAGCCGCTGTCCACTCACTCATACTGCTCTGGGCTCTCATACTCTCATCTTTCCATGTCTCATGCTCAGATCATTCTTTTGCTATGGTAGTTATAGCATTCTTTTCGATTTGAAATTCCGTTACCGTCAGGCAAACAATGTAAAGCCAGTAAATTAAACGGCCAACAAAAACTTAAGGAAGGTTATTGATTTGATTGCACGTACAATGTTTGTGTGTGAGCGAGCATAATATCAAATTATTTCCCACAGCTTAGAAGCTCCAATACACATATAGGTATACACATTATATAATACGGTAAATATTTGCAAAGAGAATATCATCCTCATTGTTGGTAGTAAACAATGATATTAGTTTAGGCTACAGGCTACGTATATGCATAACTCTTCATCGTCTTCATAACAGTAATCGCAAATAACCAGATTATCTAGTACAAGGTGATTTGGCTACCTTCAATTTCAATTCAAGTGGCAAATGCCAGTCTTAATTCAATAAAACAGACTTGAGCAAAAAACAAAGCAAAATACATGCATTAGGCTCTCTAATCACTGTAATGAGGCATATCGTTTAATTTTTTTTAAATGGGAAATCTCAGAAGACAATGCGTTACTAATAATAAGCCAAGCTAGAGGGAGTCGTGGAGTGCGTTACCGTGGTCGCATGATAACATGGGAGAGGATCCATTAGCAAAAATGACCACAATACCTCATCCCTTCACCACCTACCTACACATTAGTCGTTACCATGGTAACGACGGACTTCCGCTCCAAATTATATACTTTTTGTTTACTTTCTTCTAGTTCACACTATTAAGTTGTTGCATCAACGCCCTCGATTATGTTTATTACATTTCGTTAGACATAAACATAGGACCCAATTTACACTCATAAAAAATACAACTTAATTCTGATTAAATTACTTAATTTACTTAATTTACTCTTAAAACGATGCATACCATTTAAAGGTCAATATATTAAACATATTTTTTCCAAAATATTATGGAAAATTTTGTAAGGTTGGAGCTTCAAAGTACAACACGCGAAGAGTTTCCTCCTCACATTTCCTCTACCGTATCATGTTTTCTGATAAAAAAATCCAATGTTTACAATACTTTTCACTTTGATTTGGCACTGGGTACAGCAAATCTTTACCTTGATTTCGTGTGTGCGCTCTTGTCAAATTACATACACGGGAGTTGCGCGCACACATAACAATCACACCAAAACGAACTTGCCATTATCAATCTGACCTTACATAACATTTTTTCTTCAATATCTGTGTCTCAAATTAGTCTCAAGTTGCCATAATCATTTAAGTTCTGTAAAAAATGCATGTAATATGAGAACATGAATACCAATGCTAAAAACACAAGAGTAAAAAATGTCGTTCCCACGAGCCAACTCTTCTAAAGCATGAAACACAAACGAGCGCAGCACTTGGGCTGTCCTTTCCATTTTTTGTTTTAGCGTCAATCAGTCAATAAGAATAGAGGAGCTAATATGGCCCTTTGTCTATCTGATGAAATATATAAGCAGTTTCGTTAACAACATTTCCCTAGTTAACCATATATACAGATTTTTAAACGACGTATCTTTAATTATAGTGCAGTCCTATAACGATTAAATGATTTTACTGCTATCTAACTGTCTGGTTCATCCCTTCAGTGACATTATAATTAAATCATTTAGTAAATTAGTCATTATATTTTATGCGTTTATAAAAAGCTGCACTTATATTCTTTCTTTTTTTGGTTTTGACTTTGACTGTTTAACCCATCTTCCTTTCTTTTTTATGTTGTCATAAAAATAGGATCAAGAAAGTTAAGAGTGCATTTTTATTGCATTTTTTATGACTACCTATGTGCTAGGAATTTTATTTTTTATAAAGGCAGACAGCCTGATATGGTGACATACTTCTTGCACTTGAAAATGTATGAATGGAGAATGACTTGTCAGTTCACACATCATCATCGCACCCATTCACCATTGTATTTACTATTTATTTTAGTAATAGATTACATGAGTACATGTACGATGTACATGCATAAATATTTTAGACAAAAGATTAAATGTCTACTCGACCGACTAGCAATAATAGCTTTAATTTGAGATAAAGTGCCTTTCATTTTACGTGTATGATTTGGAAAAGTTTTCATAATTAAATTATCTGCAGTTGTTATGACATGTAAATACCTACGTGAGCTTTAATTACAAAAAATCCATTAACGATTTATAAAACTATTTATGTTACCATAGAGATGGCTGTCGATACCACCTGTTCTGCTACTTCATCTTCTCCTTCCTTCCCTCTGCACAGCCCTTTACTTTTCGGATGATGATAACATCAACCTTGATAACCCATTTCTGCAAGACTTTGATCTTCCCGTCTTCTTCAACCAAAATCAAAATAAGCTGAGGAGTGTAAGTGGCGTAGACTGTTCTATTTTCATAACTTATCTTTATACTTGTTTCTCGAGTGTATAATATATTCATTATTGGCAAAGATAAGTTTTATCTTTTTGATTGCTCATGTAAGTCAATGAATTATGATGAGTTTTATATAAATATTATGTAAATTAGAGTATTAAGATAACTGCGTGTAACCAAGAAATGCAATTACCATTACATAATTAAAAAGATTATTTAATTTTTGCAGCCCTTCACAGCAGCTTATCCTGTGGTCAAGTCGACATACGATGTAGAGCTCATGAGACCAATTGAGGCAATGCCAGGGAAGAAAACCGTGACATTGTATGTCGTGCCAGAGAACTCGTTGAAATTGCATTCCAATTCACGCAGATTTAAGGTTAGCTACAAACTTCCCTTTAAATGTGCACTGTGTCCTACTGTTATTTGTAACTCATACTTTTTCATTCAACAGCGCGCAAACACGATCCAACTTAGATTCCAAGGTTTACTCCCACCCGCAAAGTACCCCGAGTATCTTGGTCTTACTGACGGTTATCACATCCCCGCAGTAGAAATTCCGCTAAGGAAACCTCTCGTCATAAGAAACTTTGAGGTGAAGGTATCCGCCCCTGCAGGATTTATGGTTCCCTTCAATGCTGGCAACGGCTTCCATCCCTACCCCATGAGTACAGGATGTCTCATTGCCCCCATTCCTCCGAACACTCCAGTTTCCCCTGATAACCCCTTCACAATTCGGAGAATGTTTGCTGTCCCTGATTTGCCAGAGTATCCAACATATAAGCCAGTGATTGAGCAACATAACCATTTGCACATTCATGGACAGGAGGATGCCGACTTGTCCGAGACAATTTCACAATTTTTCCCAACACCAACACCCAAGCCGACTTATGCAGTGTTCGAATTGATCCCGGTGACGGAGAAGAGCAAGAAGAAAAAGAAGAAGAAGAAGAAGGAAAGCGAGGAAGAAGAGGAGGAGGAGGAAGAAGAAGACGAGAAAGAGGGTAATTGATCTGAAATATTTTGATTATTAACTATGAAATAAGTATTTTATTCCTAATTTGAACCCATTTGAAATACAGATAAGAAGAAGGAGGATAAAACGACCACAACAACCACCACGACCACAACTACCACTGAGCCAACTACAACGACCACCACAACGACAACTACGACAGAGGCGACAACAACGGCAGCGGCGTCATCTATTCAAGACGTAATTTCTTGAAAGCAGCCGTCATTAACATTTAATAATTCATAATATTTGACTTTTAAATTTTTTTTTGCAGATAATTGCAAGTTTGAGTTCAAACAGAAGATTCGAACAAGAAAGATTAAGCGGAAGTCGGGCTTCCTCATCGTCATCGTCTTCATCCTCTAATCCATTTAGGAATTACGAAAGGACTAGTGACCTGGCTTCCAGGGAGACATCGTATTTGCAACAATTACGACAGCAGTCACTGCGACGGCAGCTGGATCAGTTGCAGAAACTTTTGTCAAGCCTAAATTTAGGATCGTCGGATCGCTCATTGGAAGCAAAGTAGGATGACGACTAATAGTTCATAAGTTTCGTTTTTGAGTCTTTTCAGATGGGCACATAATTAACTAACCACCATCATCAGCCAATCTATACTTTACAAATAGTACTATTGGGGTTCAATGCATTTCATATAAACTTTGATTATTATAATAGCAGATATATAGGATATTAACTCTGTAAATATATTGAAGGAATGAAATGTTAGAATGTTTGCGAGTAAAATTTTCTCATAAAATGTATCAATCAGGCTCTTTCTGAATGCGTGCTGTGTAAAAAGATTGATTAGTTATGTTGATAAGCAAGATAAAAACAACGCTTAGTTGTCTTGTCGTCGCTGTACAGATATTTTAGAAAATAAACTTTAAAACACTTGTTTTCTGTAATTTTGCCTGCATTTGATATTGCATGTTATTGGATTCAGTCTACACTTAAAATTGCGTATGTGTCAAGCACAATGCGTATTAACTTTTTGTCCATTATCAATTTTACATGTTGCTATTGACCACGGAAAGTTATTTCCCTAACCTTCAATGTAATAATAATAATTGCAATAATGTACTTCGCACTATATATATGATTCATCATATATGGAAAGATTAAGACTGTACAGCATGGCCTTAAGGCCTTGAAAGTTGACTTGGATTGTTTATGAACCACCGACTGTTACGTTTTCCGACAATCTTTAAAAAATTCTCCTTATGAGTATGCTTCGAAAGCTGGCTGAATCCATGGCGTTGTATTTAAAGACGCCATTTTTTCAGGGTTTTGTCGCCTTTCAC
>JAQIXX010005277.1:0-14298 GCA_034700605.1 Willowsia nigromaculata | reverse complement strand
AAAAATGTTCTACAAAACCAGTATAAATGTTGTTGATATGTATGGGGTTATCACAGCATTAGACGTGTTTTTCAAGAAACTTTGATGTCTTCAAAAAATTTAATCGTCTTTAAAACCAAAAAATGTTATAGTTTTGAAACATTTAAACAGTGTAGTATATGCAGTTTTTAATGGTCATTCCAACGAATGTTCGTTCGTTGCCAGACGTAAATTATAACGAGATTTATGAATTTTTGAAAAAGATGCGAAAATTTCAAAAATTATTTTCCAACATAAACGCTCTAGGTGACTCAAATCTCAACGCATTGTCAATCTGGTTAGTGAATCTTGTAGAGTAAGAAAAACGATTTTTAATTCAGGTCTTACTTTTTCAAAATTTGCATGCTTACACATTGAAACGAAGGCATAAACAAGCGCACTCATGAAAATTTTCAAATAATATTTTTGTAAGAATTACAAATTTGGTTTATTATTATGGCTAATGAAGGAATAGATGCATTCTATCATGATATACTATCGTGCAAGACATTGGACCTTTCCAAAAACTTATTCAGGATTAATTGCAGTTTTTCAATATTTTGAGGTTTTTTTGCATATCTGACCCTCAAAGTGCACAAAAATAGCAAAATCCTGTGTTTCCCGACTTCTCGAAATGAGCTGATTAAATTAGCAACAAAACCAGTAAATTTTAAAAATACGATGCAAAAAGTGGTTTCCCGCGAAAAAAAGTTACTATGTATATGCTATGCTAAAAACAATTCCATCCTAAGTTTTCCCAAATTGGGACTGACAGCTTGAAATGCGTCATTCTTGAACAGAGTACATGAATTCCATATAAAACAGATGGTTTAAATACTCGACAATTAAAGATCTGTTGCAACAAAAGTGAAAAATACGATTATAGATGTACTGCAAAGACAATTATCGGTCCTCTTCCAAAAAAAAGAATACATTTTTCGAATTACTCGCCCTGTCATTTCCCAGCAGCACACTCATTTCATGAACAACACAGTGCAATGAAGCAAGCCATAAATTCCAAAACAATGACAAGTCGTCTAGATTCGCAGTGAGCGATTCTTAAGAAAAATGCTTCGAGTCAATGAATCGTGCCAAAAAACTTCTGTGTTGGCCTTTGGAGAAAAGATAATTACTCTGACCAGGAAGTTCCCGGCGGGAACTCAAAACATCATTTATTAATTCCATACTCTTGATTGTCAATACCATTTTGTGATTGAAACCATCTACTTGCCTACTCGAAATTGTTCCATCTGGTACTATACTAAATTTTGATACAACAAATATTTATTATAAGCAGCGTCAAAAGTTAGCACTGTCTGATATCTAATAAAAATGAAATCTCATCAATGTAATTTGAGTTTCTAGCATATGGAATGAATCTAAGATTTACTAATTAATATATTTAAATTACGTGTGATGTGAAAACCGGCAAAAAATCGGAAAATAATGTATAAATGTCCCAATCCGATTTTTAAATCTCGTTAGCTATCAAATATAACATTAAAAATGGCATAAAGAAATCGAAAAGAGAGGAAAGCCAATTCTTATGCAGTTATATCTGCAATTTAAAGTAAAATGATATCACTAATGTCAATAGTGCAAAACTAGATGCTCAGGCTGCTATTGTATACATCACACTGTAAGTATGAACGATCTTACATGAGAAAGATAGAGGACACATTAAATGCTTTTTTTACATTGCATACCTTACAGACAACAGAAAAATTTTCCTTAAAAAACGATATAGGGAGCCACTTAATACTTTGTGGGACAATGTCGTCAACTTATAAGTTGGAAGAAGGACATTCGGCAAATAAATTTAGTCCTCCAATTCATTGAATAAAAAATTATTGAATAAGCATTATGAGAAAAAATTAAGGCATGTTGACGACCATTACGAAAATGAAAAAAAGGAACAGATATTAAACGGAATGCACTCTCATCCTTAAAATTATGAATTAAACGAATGATAAGTTGCTGGCTGTACCAACATTTCTAGTCACTTATAGTGTGTAACAAAACTCATTGTTTTTCATTTAGTCAAATTATTTCAGAAGAGAATAGTTCAGTAAAAAATATTGCAGTTGGTCTTCATGGACCTGAGCATGAATTTGTAGTAGTAATTGGACACTTTATGAATCTCAAATAATTGTGTAAATTCTTATATGTTCAGATTTCATAATTTCTCAGTGATGTTTTGAAATACAAATGTATCGAATAATAAATTGCAGCTCATGGGGATGCCAATTTTTAACTAGTACACAGCTAGCTGATCATATTTATGAAATGTAAATTTTGAACAAAATGATGGTAGATATGAAACCAATTTCATATCTACCAAATAACCAATCTACCGCAAGAACAAAACATCATAAAAGGTAAGGTCACAATAAATCACCGGTTTTCTTCACCGCATGTTCCTTAAAAACTATAGGTTTTTCATGTAGTCAAGATAAATAAACCCTAGAATTCAGAAAAGCAATACGCTGCAATTTAAATTACAATATTATTTAAGGTAAGCAGTTTGGAATTGCTGATACTGGTACACTTTTTTAGGCGAACTACATAACTTATGAGGTAGTCTTTTCTCTGCGTAAAAAAACAGCTGTTCACTTTTGTTGCTAAACACACCTTTTCGGTCAAATAGTTTTAAAGCGCTCTTTGACAAAAAATCAATACACGTGTCAGCAGCGTCTACATTCAACACATTTTCTAATAAATATTTCATAAAAACGAAATCCCAAAAAGTAAATGAGAGTTTGAGCATAGGGACGGAATCCTAAGGTTACAAACCTGTATTCTAATTTAAGCTGAATTCATGTGAAAAACTACAACGAAATTTTTTGATTAATATAGACACTTAAAAAGACCTCCAATTCCCATCTTAGTAGTAAGAAAATTCTCCCTCCAAAAACATGAGGAAGTAAACCTGCCAAAAACCAGATGTGGAATATGGTTTTTGGATCCACAACCTAAGTAACTTTTCTCGAAAAAGTGTAGACTAGCAATTTGAAAACAAACTCGCTTATTACGGAAGCAGCAACCGAGCTTCGGCAGTCCAGAAGTCGACGCATGGATTTCGGGAAATTTCGGTACTTTATGTGATAGCGCCAGCAAGCTAGGAAGAAAAACTACTCTATTTAAAAACGAAATCTTAAACTTTCATGTACACCTCGAAACACTGAATTACAATTTATATGAGAAAATGTCGAAAGCATATCTTGGCAGCATCTAGTTTATTGGGAATGGAATAATTTCGGAAAATCACGCAGCATTTCCCTTTTTATTTGTTAAGTAGTGTACAGTACAGAAATTACAGTACAAACTTCCAACCTTGTGTCAATTTCCTCATGTCTGTGGAAATCAAAAATCCACACCAAGTCATTCGCGGTGACAGAGAGATAGTGAATACTGGCATCCTGAGTAATAGACTCATCAACAGTTGAAGTCCCTACAAAAAAGATGGACTGTAATTGTAAGTGGAGGATATGGCAGTTCTCACCATTGATAAGGTGTCTTGACTCCCTACGGAGAACTCCAAACTTCCGGAGCAAACTAGCGCTCAGCTTAATCAGTTAAATGATAGCAGGTGCCACAGAGACATTGCAACCTTATTTTTTACGGGAACTTTGTTATACATATTGAATCAAACACCTGATCTTTTGATTTGATAAAATACAACCTCTTAAGACTACTACCTGCATAAAATTTCAGTGAAGGTTTATTAGCACGACTTTTTGTATTAGTGAATCATGAACAAATAACTTTCGTGTTGAAAGCATTAGACTACTGTTGGTATTTGGAAAAAATGTAAATGACCCAGGAGACAATACTCAATTGATCGTTCATCTCTCCAAATCCTTTTTTAATTCACGGTATTCCTGAATAATGCTTAATTGTCTGGACCACAGAAATTGTTACGCAGAAAGCAACCAATCGGAAAGTTGTCAATCCGCCAAGACCTATGAAGACTTGCTTAATCTAGAGATCATATTTATATTGCCGAGAACAATGTTTATTTACAATCTACACTAGCATTTTTAATCACGAGTAATTAATGTCATCTTCAGTGAATTCTGCCCTTATTTCTAATCTTTCCTTCACAAGCGATTTAGGAAGGCAGCCGCTCCTTTCAGTTTCACATGTTGGCGAATGTTTTTGAAATCGAAAACTTTTTTGGATGTAAAACGATTGTGGATGAAAAATACTTTTAAATTAAATTGTGATTTGTTGAAAGACAAATTCGCAGGCTTCAAGACTCATCTCCTCGTTTCATCGTTACAAAGCGTTCTTGAGGCACAAAATTTTTACAAAACCAGGGTCAATAAATTGCATTGACAAGAGGAACTGTCCTGCAGAATGAAGCCAACCAGTTGGAATGTTGTCCCACCGGCCCCACTTGTGATGAGTCCGAAACTACGTACTACTGGCTAAAAAATACGCCTTCCATTTTTGCATTGAAATTTACATCGTTATTATCATTTTCTATCCGTACTATTTAATCACGCAAGTATTTAGCTTTGTTGTACGTTTCACACCGTGTAGCAGACATACTAAAACATTAATTGTGAGTAGCGTCAACACTCGATATTTTGGCACATTGCTCAAAAATTAATATTCCAAAAGCGTAATTCGAGTTCGGACGATAGGAAACAATCCAAAAATTATCGAATTGTGTTCTAAATTACACTGAATTAATTTGCTTACCTTCATCAAAAAAAATTGGCGCAACTGATTATTAAACGATTATTATTATTATGTAGAAATCCACGCTGAAAATTTATTTTGATACTAAACTTTCAGATTGTTCACCTTCAGCCTGCTAAAAATTTAGATTTTGGCACTAACCCCGTGTATTTTAAGTGAGAGGACTTGAGGAACTTTTCGGAAATTGTTTCATTCAAACGCCGATAACGATTCAAAATTTTGCATGTTGGTTAAAGTGAATTTACTCCTCGGACGCCTCGTGCTTTTTTTTCGTGAAATTTCTACACAGAATCAGCCGAATCTTGGTAGAGTATAGTTTTGGTAATTTTAACGCTAATTAGTAACTAGTCCACTGGAAACAATCGAATTGCTTGAAAGGACCTTATTAGGTTTTAATGGAAGGTGGGCCCAGAACGGACCCTCAAAAATCATATATCATTCGAAAGCCCTTGTCACGCTCTATAACATTGTCAATGGGCATAAGTCTCTAAAATGTTGCACAAGACCACTTTTGGGCCTTTGAAGTTCGAATTTTAACATGGGGGTAAATGGGGCCAAAAATGGTGATCTTTATGAACCGTAATTGGTGTTTTTGTAATGCAGCGTATTGAGAGCAAAATAACGTTTAGAGTGAAAATCAATGTATTGGGGATAATATAGAATACATTCTCGGCAATTACAACTCCGAATTGATATTGATTGTCACCAAGTCAAAAACACCTAATTCAGCACCACATTTGGCCCCATTTACCCCTATGTTAAAATCCGAACTTCAAAGGCCCAAAAGTGGTCTTGTGCAACATATTAGAGACTTGTGCATATTGACAATGTTGTAGAGCGTGACACGGGCTTTCGAATGGCATATGATTTGTAAGGGTCCGTTCTGGGCCCACCTTCCATTGAAACCTAATATGGCCCTTTATATATCTTACTTTTATATCTCTTTGGCATTCTATCATCAGAATTTGGAAAAGGTGGTAATTCTAATTTTTGTCGAATTCACAGATGAAAGTGACTTTAATTTTCGGAGAGAGAAAGAAAAGTATTTTCTTATGATATGTGTGCACGCAAAAATGTACCTACTGTTGTTAATCTGTGTATTTTCCAGCATAATGCGATGTTCTTAGCACCATAAGATTACTGTAAATAAAATAGCAAAATTTAGAAATTCCTCCAGGAAATAGTGAATGTTTTGTTCTATAAAAGTGACATTTTTATCTGTAACGGAGTCAGTCCCTAAGTGTAATTTTTGTGATTTCGCATGTAGGGTTTTATGAAAAATATTGCATATAAATATATGAGAAAATAATAGAATCTTACAGTCGATCAACAAAGCGATGAAGCTTTGATGCAAAATGCGTATGGAAATTGGACCTTTGTCTGATCTCTCGGCCCTCACTATAATAAACAATGGTATTCCAACATTATGCTTTGTGTTTTCCGTCTATTCCGAAAACCGAGATTGATTGTATTGCTTAACATATTTAAAAACAACTAGTTAAAAACCTTAAATTAGCGTGGAATTTGATTGACCAGTTTGTAAACCGGAGATGGTCAGACTTTGGAAAAATATTTGATATGAATATGGTGTCTCATAAATAGGAAATGAAAACGCTCTGGATGCTAGAACTGCTCTATATTGCCAAATTCCTAGTCAAGTTGGAAGGACACGTCTACTTTATGAATTCCATTTGCCATAATGGATGTAGTAATTCAAACAGGTATGATGGTTGAACTGGCAAAGTTTTAAAATATATTTGGCTTCAAAACACTCAAAAAGGGGAAAATTGGAAATTAGAGGTTAATTTAAAGAAATGGAAATGACTCCGCAGTCTTTCTTCTGGTCACACTGAAAAACGTGTTAACTGGCATGTGCAAATTTAGATTGACTGACTCAAGGAATGAAACTGCCGAATCTATCTTGGAACAGGAGAAATTTACATAGTACAGTGTTCTCATGCGAGAGAAAATTGTAGTATAAAACAAATTATATTATCTGAAGGAATTTTTAAGTGACTTTATCGAAATGTAAACAAATGAACACCCAATTGTATTTGTTTCCGATTTGGAAAGATTGATCAAAAGTTCAGGTACATTAGTGTACCTGAACCGATTCCGATGTTTGTATCAAAGCGAATTCAAGAAGCAGGACAAAATGGGGAAAATAAGATAAACAGAGCAAGTAGCAGACTTTTACTGTGACTGAATATTTGACATTTCAGAAATGGGGGAAGTTGAATAACTTTTACCAATTTGCTGTTAGGCAACAAACAAGCATTTCAAAAACAATATGATGTCTCTAGGTAGCGATTTTATTTAATCGTATCCTTCAATTTATTGCTTGTGACATATAGGATCATCTACAGTATGTGTACTCCTACCTTGCTAACTGGTTATAGTGAATAGCGTCCGTACTCAACAATTCACCTCACTGCATAAAAGCGAAATCCGGAAAATGTCATTTAAGTTTGAGGACAGGGACATAATCCCAACTTTATCCCACTATATTCTACTTTTCAGTGAAATCATGGACAAAACTTCAAGCGGTTCACTACAAAATTCAAGCAGGTCAACAAAACTCAAGCAGGTCAACAAAATTCAAGCGGGTCAACAAAATTCAATCAGGTCACACCCAAGTCGTTTAGTAGAGATAACCGACCTGTCCGAAAGCCGCAAAGCACCTAGGACACTATGAGCAATGTGCGTTTTTGGAACATCCGACCAAAATATTTATTACAATAGCAATTAAAAGAGAGTTTTGTCAAATTTGTTCATTGAAGAAATTCCATTGGTCATCCATTTCCTTAATAAGTTGGGGTTAGTTGTGCCAAGTGGGAATCGCACCAGGAAGCTGATTTCCCTGGAGTGAAAATCTTTTGTTTCAAGCCTTTTAGGGCTCAGAGTATCCTCATACATTGAATGATAGAGGACAAATTGAATAAATAACGAGTCGTTCGTCCCCTTCAGTAAACTACGCCTTTATCGCTGCTCCCACCCGAACAAGCGATTTAAAAAAGTTACACAAGTTAACTAAGGGTTTTCATTAAGTCTCATAAACTAAAAACACGTTGTCGAAAGAGTAATCTGCGAGCTCACGCTGTTCTTGCATTATCCGGAACTCTAGAGGTAATTAAAATCTATGTTGCACGAACTATGAATAAATTATTAAATACTTATTGTAAAAAGCGTCAACACGCAACACTGTCTTATATCCAATATAAAAGAAATCCCAACAATATAGGAAAGGTTTGGAGGATAGCGTATGAATCACAAAATTATAATCGTGATAAAAAGGCAAAAATTTCAGTTACGAATTTAAACAGTAAGTAGGGATATACAGCGTGGGGCTGATATAGCGAGAATCATGAAACATAAAATAATTAAATGTATGAAGCGTTCAAGAGTTGACGGAGACATCGGAGTAGTAATTTTTTAATGCGACATAAAAAAGTAGAAAACTGGGCCAATCTGGCTTTGAAGTACTGGAAGAATTTATGATTATCAAGTAGCTTACTTTTGAAACCTTAACTTTGGCTTAACAGGTCTCTAGTGAGTGTTTTAGAGGAAGACTCGATTACAATAAATTTATTAATTAATCATCTAAAAAACTCCCGTGTTGGAAAAAGTAATCTAATTCTTGTATTTGAAAAAATTGGAAATGGATTGACATATATTTTTGATAAATTCATTCTATAATATATAGCAGAATTAAATGGAATTGCTGATTTCCATAAAAATGGAAATATTGGTCCATTACTTTACCCACCCCCAAACACGCCATGGTGAGATTTCAAAGCGTAAACATATGAACAAACCCCATGTTTTCCGCCATCATTGATTCTAAAGTATAAATCATGCACAGCAATATCTGCTATTATTTTTCAAATCGACCAGCGTCACAACGACCCTCCCCAAATCACACCAAATTTTGTATGCAGGCTTCTATTGGGTTCAGAACCAACGATTCCTGGCAGTTTTTGACCTAGAAACTTCAAATTTGGCATGGAAGCATCAAATCAAAAACTGAAGGAGGCTCAGGTTTGCGTTTGTTTGAAATTTTTGAAAACAAACAAGTTTTGGCGCCAAAACCGTTTTATTCAAAAATCACACAGGTTATTGGTAATTTGTCTTTACAAATAAATTTCTCATATTAAATAACAGTTGCTTCGTCACTTATGTGTTCAAAACAGCGCCATTTGCAGCAAATATTTGACTTTTTTCAATTTATTTTGATAAAAATGGCTGTAGCGTAAAACTTATTAGATTTTAAATTAATCGGACTTGAAATATAGATTTTGGATACTAACATACGGTAGGTCCAAACTTTACAATATCAAAATAGTAGCTTCTTCTACATAATTTTGATTATTATAATGGTAAAATGCCATTATTTCAAAATTTAATAGGGGTTGAAAATTTTAAAATATGACAAAGACTTTACGTACCGTATTTTAGTCTGTAAAGTCCATATTTTGCGTCAGAAATTTATATTTTCCACGATGTTTGAGAGAGTGAAAAACGAATTCTTAGTAGTTTCGAAGAAGTGAAAAGATTTTCCATCTTAAAACACTGAAAAGTGAAGCAGCAAATCATGATGTAGGTTTTTGGATCACCCAGCTGTAGTATTCTTTCCACAGGTAATTACTTGAGAGTATCTCCATATCTTGGCGCCAACAGGGAGGAGTAGGAATTGGAGGCTGATATCACGAGAATCAAGGTCTTTTCAGCTATTCAATTACTTAGTAGAGCTGGAAACGCTCTCAAATTTCAGCCTGCTTAGACGTGCATGGTAAATGACGAGCTATTTATGTCCTTCAGTAGATTGTGGTAAAACATCTCCTACGTGAACAAGCAATTTTGGAAGGCCTCCAGTTCCATCTATTACACTAATGAATTCATAGATTACAAGTCAGAGGAATTTTTGGAAATTATATGATTAGCGCAAGCAAGGCAGATGAAAGACAGAGCGTTCAAAAAACGAAGCTGCGATCTACGTCAAGACAAAGTTTTAGAACTTAAAAGCGGTATTGATGTGGTGAACTACAGAAATCCTGAGATTTGAATAATAAGTAATCGCTCTCGTTAAGAAACATAAACTTTTCTCCTGAAATCAATTCCAAACTTGGCAAGCAAAAGTAAGTATGTGTCAAAACACCAAACAATTGTGTAAATTCATTGTAAGCGTTTCAAATGACGAATCGTTTGAATTAATGAATCATACAAAAAGCTGTTCTGCCGAAAATGTATTTTATCTTGGAGCTTTGGAGCGGACACGGAAATTCTTACAAATGGCTCGGGAGCACGAAGTTTACCATCCCGGGTGACCCTAAAAATTCCCTGGTGAAACACTTTCCTGATCCAAAACAAAATTCCTGGTGAAACTAAAAAACCCTAAAACTTACTAAAATGTTCATTATTGAAAATTAAACTGGGCAGAGTTGCTGATTCTAAATCAAAATTAAAGTGTTGAATTCTTGAGAAATTACGCCCACAGAATCGCAAAGTGTTTCTTTTAAAATTAGTCATGGTGCCCTAAGCCTTACCAAATGTCATCAGAATAATTTACATTGATCAGTAAAATATGGAAAGAAAAATGCAGCTTTGAGGTAAGTTTGAAAATGAACTTATTAACTAATTGTCATTTGAACTGTAAGGTACTGATTTTTACACACAAGAATACATCTTCCTAAAAAATTCTGGCTTTAGAAAATTTATGATGTAAGCTCAAAAATTAAAGAAGGAATGGCATCCCGAGGACCAGGGATTCTTCAGAATGAACATATAATTTCCCCTGGTTTCCTTGAAACGCGTGATGTAGGGAAAATCCTTATTATATTATCAATAATTAGTTTAAGCTCGCAAATGCTACACGAATTCTACTTTAAATTAGTAATATTATCTTTTGTACGTAAGAAAGAATTTATCAAATGTCTATTTTTAGGTACATAGTTATTTGAACTATCCATGCATACGGTAGTATGTAATTTAAATTTATTAAATTCATAGTTCATCTTAGAAAAAATCTGACTGCATATTCAGAATCGCCGTGTTATTTTACTATAGCGTGCTTTCTATATCTTTTTTCATGAAATTTGTAGAAACTCTGTGTACTTTAGGAGAACCAGAGATCTGGTTTGGGTGGATCAGCCCTAGATTTGAGTTTACAATCTGGACGAGTTCCCCCAAGAGCGCCTTCAGAGCTGTCTCTAGCCAAATCGTGCAGAATGTCAACTCAAATGTTGGCCTGATCCAGCCAAACCAGGCCTCTGGATCATCTTAAATAGACAGATTTTGATGAAAAAGTGTACAAAGAGACCTCAGACTGAGTACAAACACGTAAAATTACACGGAGATTTTGAATATGCAGTCAGATTTCATCAATTGTTTAATCCGAAACCGCACATTCCACATCTGGTCTTACCTATTTCATTTCTTCTTGCTTCAAGACGAACGTTTCGCTGGTTTCTATGAAGTGACTTGTGATTTGTTTTTGTTATTCCAAATTTCGTACATTTTTGTAGTAAACCGCGAAAACAGTTTTTATTAAATTTTGCACGTTTGCACAAATTCAGGGTAACTGAGAAAACAACATTGTGACAACACAATAACAATACGTGAATTGGGGATTATTTCCTAACAACCATACTCCAATCATATTTTAGAATTTCGTCTTTATGAAGATTTAGTCTTAGGGTTGAGTCCTGACGCTGGTCACAATAAATATTGAAAAAGTCAAAAAATATGGTACTCTAGATCTGATTCCTCCCGAGTAGAAAGTTCAATGAAAACAAAGGGAGTGTAATAGGGAATAAATTAGTTTTGAGTTAGATCTCTTGAGTCAGGGCCATTGTCATTTCTCCAAACGCCAAAAGTAGACTACATCTTCCAAAAAGATGCGAATGAAAAAAATATAACGTAAAGTTGGATACGAACATGGATCTGGTCTACCTAGTTAGCATAATCTAATGTTTGACAGGCATCTAAAACAGTACCAGAATGAAAACGTTCCAATTGACTGCCTTCTTTCTTCGGGAGAATTCTGTTGTTTAGGGAGATTTATATGCCTTGGTACAAGAACTTTTTTGACTTGAAAATGAAGTCGATTATTCTTACCAACGTTTCAACAAAACTGCTGATTTCAAATCTATTATAGAGAAATCTCTGAGAAATATCAGCAGTTAAGCAATAATACCAGCATTCATTGCATTTATTTAATTGGGTGGATCGACTTACTAAAAGATTCTTGCTGCGCGTTATTTCAATGGATAAAATGTCAGGGAAACAAACTGTTGATTAATGAATCAATTGCAAAACGTATTTTGTCCAGGAAGTAAGCGTAATTTCTGATTTCGAAATCTTTACAAATTGTGGAGTGACAACATTCCAATTTTTGTTTTCTTTCTAGAGAACAATGTCTCTTCTTGGGGCATGAAATTAGTGTGCAGCAGAAGAAAAAACGGAAGGAGAGAAAGGGCCAACGGGAAGTTAGCTTGAGGAGAGGGTTGTGTGGTGAGAAGAGTGCGCGCGGCAATACACTTTCAAACACATTTATAAAATTCCTGTGGCCGCATACTTCACCATTCGCACAATTTGACGATTGCATCTGATTCTTTGTATCAAAATCTATGTATTCATGCTTTTTTCTTTAAATTTAGGGTCTCTGCTAGAAAACCTCCCTCGTTAGTATCAAATGATTTATTCAAGCATAGCTTTCACTTTACTCTTTCTTAAATTTCCCAAAAAAACTAAATCGCAACTATGTAATGTCGGCATGGGGATAACGAATGATTCATAAATCCATCCAATTTTTTTCTATCTTGCAATGAATCCATGTGCAAAACTAATAAACAATGTTGACACGGCTCATTCTAATATCCTATGCATTTTTGAGCAGTAAAAAATACTCAAAACCTGTTCTACACAGATGAGCAAGTCGTCCATCTTTAAACAGTGAAACAGCTTAGACCGGATGTGAGATGTCCGTTTTTGGTTTCAAATGTTGTCACTCCGGCATGACTGATGAAGACGGTCCTAACCGAGAGATTATATTATTACTGACTACTTGATTTCAATGGACTATAGTCGTATCTCAGACGATTTTCACGACATATTACTATTACAATCGGGTTTTAAATTTTAAATGTTTCCAAAATCCATGTAACTTCTCATCTCTTCGTTTTCGCTTAGCAAAGTAACTTTGATTTCACTAATGTTTTCTCTTAATTAAAATTATTTTGTAAGAACTATGAGAGAAAATGTAAGCTATAAAATCTTGTCAACCCTGTATTTGTGAAATGTTTCAATAAATTAAATTGCTTACATATTTGAACAACGAGGCGAAAATGAGAAAAAATGGCCTTTAATTTACTAAAGTGCGAATGAGTTTATTAATAAACTGCTGATATACATGTTAACCTAACCATTCAATTATGATTTGCAACAAAAATCTTCGTTTATCACTCATACAAATTGTTTTAGTGATGAATGATTTCATAATATCTATGTAAATTCTTCATTACGAACGGAGTATGTATACATACATGAAATTTCGTTTCATTCATTTGTCACTTAATAAATCATAAATATTTGTGTAAAAATTATATATCACAGATGTATTAGCGTTTTCTGCCGTGCTACGGTACTGACATATGTAGGAGTCAAAGCGAAGTTACATGTAGATGATTCATTGTATTTTCAATATTCATAAGTAGTTCACAGCTAGTTGATAATTTGAATAAAGCAAAAGTAACAGATAATAAGGTTACTTTGAAATTATAAAGTTCAGAAATAATTAGACTGCATGAAAAACGAAGATTTTTGTTACAAATTATACAAAATTAAACATGTAGGGAGCTCGAGTAGCATCAATTGTTTAAGTCTTAATTTAGAAGTTGAAAATGGATTCCTATCCATTTCCTGTGCCCCGCTTCATTTTTGAATGTTTGATCAACAGTCTGATATTTTGCAAAAAAGCATAGTTGAATAATTCATCACTAAATTAGTCTCTCTCTCATATCAACTCCGATAATATGTGTGATTACGCTGCCATCAAAAATAATTTTTTAAATTTTCTACATTCTATCATTCTACAAAAGTGCAAGCTGGGTTTTTTCAAAGGTTGTTATAAGAAGTAAACACTTTCCAGTAAATTAAAGCGAAAATTTTTTGCTAAAGCGATATTTAAATGTGATTATGCAGCTCTTTTCACAAACAATAAACCGGTGTAATTACAAAATGGCCAAAGTAGTGAACGTCTTTTGTGTGCCTTTGATTAGTTGCAATGTTGGAACTAACCGTGGAATAAATATAAATGCCTCCTACAAAAATTAACGTGATTAAACATTGGATTTTCAACGGAAGCAATTATTTCAATTAAAGACCAAAGCTATCAAATGCCACTGCGTTCTTCTAGATTTCTAAAGTATAGCAAGCAATTTAGAAGTACGCAGACAAAATTATATTTTAAGTTTGTAATAGGAGACAAATGTTTGCAAACCCATTTATTTTATTTGTGTTACCACCCGTTGTGGTAGAGGTGAATGAGAAGGGTGAGTTCGATTCAGTTAATTGAAC
>JAQIXX010005276.1:0-14298 GCA_034700605.1 Willowsia nigromaculata | reverse complement strand
GGTTGGAATGGCATGGTGTATGTTTTTAATTGCTATACCATCAATATCCCGACGTACCAATATTTTCAAGTTTTTACATGAAAATTGTAGCTCTATACGCAAGTGGAAGGAAGGCTCCAATTTCCTGAATTACATCTGTCACCACATTAAATGCATTCATGATACACAGCAACATGAAACATGTATTACTTATATTCTATAAGCGCAGGTTACGTATTCATTCCCTATTATTTATTCCATATTCCCTTAAAACAGGCATATTTTTTAAAGAAGCATTTCAGGTACATTTCCACTATCTCTGCTCTGTATGTATTAATTGTTTAAATATACATAAGCAAATTTTCCTTTTTAATTGTAGAAATGTGGGTAATTTTACTATTAGATTTTCGAGTATATTGTTGAAAAATTAATTCGTAAAATCGCTAAAGTATATGCTTAAATCTTACATAAATTAAAATACACATACAGTTATCGTATAAACCAAATTATGTACTATTTAGTATTTCCGTAATAATTTGAATGGCTTTATTTTGGTAAATTTGGGTTACATGATTTTATTACTAGTTTTATTCCAAATAAGGGGTAAAAGCGGATTTAATGATAGTATTTGCTGTTTTTTTGATGACTTTTCACTAAATGTAGCATACACATTCCAGCACCCCCAGTACAAAAAGGTAGTAAAAATTGACCACTGATAACTTCCTCCTTACCTGACAATGTCGTCCTTCAACTGTCTTCCTGCAAATGAAATTACAGATTACGGCAGGGTTTATCATTTTCATGAAATTGTTTGTTTCCGTATTCACCTGTTATTACGGCTTAGCCCAAAAGATTTTACAAAATATTCCATGCCACTCTTAAAGTATCTGCAGCATTTTAAGCAGTACACCATAGTAATTTGAAAACTACGAACGGATTTGTGCAATATTTGCGAATGTTTCAAGGTAAAATTGTGAACTTATTCTTAACTATGCCTTAATATTTCTTAATTATGAATACTTTGTTTATTCTGAAGGAAATTTTTGCATCAAATTTCCAACCAACCGCATGAATGAACACTTTGATATTTCTCAACTTCATTCAGTGGATGAACGTAGCTTTGATTCTGAATTGTCTTGGCCTCCATGACCCACATGAGCTTATATTTCTAGGTGTTTTAATTCCAAATCATTATTACAGCTATATTTTGATAGGATTACCTACGGCAGCATTTCAAATTTATCAGATCATATATGTGCACCTAAATATTTCATTAACAACTAGCTTTTTTATCGTTTACATTGCATATACGAATATTTTGGTAACAAATGAGCCATCTTACAAATTTAAGACACACCGATCTTCGGACAAGTTGCAAGTTGAGGATTCCACGAAACACTGTAACAGCTTATAGATCAATTCAGGTTTTGCACGCTAATATTTTCTGCTTTGCAGGTTTGTTCCTTACTTTTTTTCATAGCGCTTTTACTCTAATATGCATGTATGGAGGTTCGGTGTTACTTGCGTATCGGGCATCCATGGATTTGATCATTAAAGGGAACCTTTTGACATTGACAGTTAGAGGGATATATGCTTAGACAATGATTCTGGAAATGGGAAAGTTACTATTTATTAATGGAAACCGCTTGATTAACTCTTGGAAACACTTCAAGTACAGCAATAGACGTGAAGAGGTAATGATGAAAAAGTTTTCAAGGTCGTGCAAACCTATCATACTTGCGTATGAAAATTCTTTAGTAATTTGAAGGATGACACCATTTATGTTTGTGAAAGGTTTAGTAAGGGGTATATTTAGATTTTCTCTCATTATTTATCGAAAATTGTAAGTGTCCTAAATCCAGTTATTTTTATATGAAGATGTTTATATCACTGGAGATCCTCATCATTGTATTTTTATAGCAGAACTTTTCAAAAATGCTATGCTTTAATTACAGATATAAATTTTATAATCATAAATGTCGTTGAAGCAATTAAAACTACAATCACATACATTCTTCGTATTAGCCTAGTCACACAATCTACCAAAAACAATTTAGAAATGGGAGAAACTCTGGCAATTGCACGATCCAATTACTTGAATGTAGCTAAATCACTCAATTACTTAGAATGGTAATTTTATTAACCACGACTACCACAAACCCCACAAAATCAAGCTATAATGGATTAATTGAGGGACAGTATGCTTGACGTGCAATTTTTAATTTAATTTCAAATTCTGTCGTCTCGTTGAATTTGACGTGCATAATGAAACATTTCTGAACTGAAAAATTTCTCCAAATCTTTGGGAACAAACTGAAAATTTTATTATCCAAATTTCCATCCACCACGAGACCTGGAGCCTAAAGTTAGATTGAAAACCGATGTAAAACGGGAAATCACGTGTAATCTGCTTACACTGATTGAATAACAAAACTTGATGACCAAGTACTTGTAGTTTAAGTACTAAGTACTTTAAGACACCTTAAATCTCCTCAAAGGCACTGCGTAAGATTTTGTTATTTATTCTTGCACGCTTGCTCATATACTCATGCTATTATAGCTGTCCTCGTGTTGTATTAAAACTTAATAGCATTTTTCTGTATATAAAAGGTGTAATATGTGAGAATTGAACTCTTAAATCTAACAAGAAATTGGACTAAATATTGACAATTACTTATTTTTCCAAGTAATTACTGTATGGAAGCATTTTGTCTTACATCCTATTAAAGTTGGATATTGCCGTGGTTCAGCGTAATTCAAGCCATATACTAAAACGAATTCTGTTATAAAATTTAAATATTGAACCAAGTAGTGTATGGGGGGAAAATATGATGCTAATTTTGTTCCTTTTTCAACATGCAGTTTCATGATAAAAATTAATTACGATGTTGCTCATCAAGTTTCATATATAACATTTTCTAAAATAAACTGCTAATAGCTAATAATGTTTGCTTGTGCGTCTACTTAGAGATACTATTTTACACAAAGAAAGTTTCTAAAATTCAATCGAGCATTCTCAACGGGTAGCATATTGTTCAATACGGAAATGTTTTTCGCTACTTTTTTCCTTGGGGATGTGTCTATTTAAGGTTATACAAATGTAATTTAAATTGCAATAACAACTAAAAAGCAATTGTAAATTTGTTTTTACAAGCTAAAATAATAGAAGATAAATGCTTAACAAATTTCTTATAATTGTCATAATCCAATTTCATTTGCAGTCTTAAGTGCGCCGGACTTTCAAATGAATTCGACAGTTGCTTGAGTATCCACTCAGTTTTTCTGGTAGTTAGTGTTTCCTATTACCATATTTAATAGGTTTTTGGGAAACAATAAAATCTATTTTCAAATATTTATTATTAGCATACAATTACAAAGTTTAATATTTTCCATTAATCATGCAGCATTTCGTGTCCTAAGACTCTTTTAAAACGTTGCTGCACCGTCAGTTGCAGCACCCAAAAACGAACTGCTATTTTACAGCAATCCAACGTACAACAGTATGTTCCAAGCAGTCTACAGACGCCTGATATACATTGTTTCAGCATTTTTCTACTTCTACTTTCCTCAACATTTGATATGGCTATACCTGCACTGGAGCACATACACATCTAACAATTTAGTGGAATTAGTTTCATACGTTTTTGCTTACATAGGAATCCTAATTTACTCAGTTTTTCTGAATACAATGACTACAAAATCGGAGGAAATGATATTTGTCGTTAATCAATGCATGCGAGTTGAGCCACCACAGAAAGTGTGTGATATGTTGCATTTCGTAAAATTATCGGCCATTTATGGAATAACAATAGTGCTAAATATGATAGCTGGTATTCTGTTTCTGTTCCCGTTTGCAATAAACTGGTGTCCTTTCCAAAACATTTTTGGAAGCAGCTTCGCCATCAAAATTATCGCTTCCTTGATATACGGCCCTTTAGGATTTCACGCCACTACAACAGTTGTGATCTCTTTAGTATGTAGTATTGCCTTCGTTGAAAGACTTACAACCCACTCGTATGAATTTTATACGGTGAAAGCAGAATCGATATTTCTTACAATAAACTCTGAGTTTTTTAGATATTGGAAATGTTATCAGATAACTCAAATTCTCGCAAAAGTAGGAAGCAATATTATGGAATGGCCATTAACTTGTCTTGTGTTTCTGGGCACGTTACTGATAACTTGTACGTTTTATTCAACCATTGCTCTGTATAATCGGTTGAACTTGATTGTATATATTTGCGCAATACTTGTCACATTTGTAGGGTTTATAGTGGCAATAATGGTAACGTACATGGTTGGAATTGTGCATAAAAACGGGAATATATTTAAGCAATTTTGGAAACAACGCAATACACATAGAAGAGGACGACAGTGGATTCTGGCAACGCGGGAACTAGGATTTCGTTTGGGGCCTTATGGCTTTGTCACCGAGAAATTGGGTTTGATAATTTGTGACGATATTATTAGAAATTCGGTCACTCTAATTTTGACGACTCAGTAAACTTCAGTAAAACTAGGATAAGTCAAATATAGAAAATAACAATATAAATTAAGTGTTAATTTTTATACTTTTACCGTCCGAAAGCCACAATCTTTTCTAGGAAATCCTCTGAATATTAATTGTTGTAGTAAATGTTTTATAAGTTTCTTCAATCTTAAACATAGGGTTACCTATCACTAAATATGAGAAACAGAATATGCAAAATTTAAATGTAAGTAAAGTTATTCTATGAAGCACTCAGTTTTTGTACTATTCAAACGTTATTTGGTCTGAATGAATCATCTATAAAAACAAATACCTTCTTAAAATTTGGATGAGAAAAAACAATTTAAAATTTTGGAATTTCGCAAATCAAATAGAGTAAGTACATAACAGCGCTTGTGATTGATATGACTGCAAAAAAAACTACACATGTTACTTATGCTAACAATAATTCTTTCGCTACCTCTTTTGAAAAAATTGATCTTTACACAATTGTAGACATTAGTTAAAATATTTAAATATTATCTTAAATATTTGATCGGGTAATGTATGCATACTCTGTTCTTCTAATTCCAAAAGCAGTATTATAAAGGAAACATAGCATTACACAAACTTATGCCTCACATTAAATATAATATTTTTCCTAATTTGTTTAAAGTTATTGTAACGAGGCTAGTTATTGCATAACAAAATGTTCAAATAAAATATGTGACTCAAAAAACTGCTGCACTGATTGCAATTTCATTTTTATATGCCCCTTTCAGAGACCACAGCAGATAAACAACAAGAAGTGAAGGAACTAAAAAACATTTACATAGGAAGGATAGGGGAACGGTCATTACCCAAAAATGGTCACAGTCTCTCCATGCTCATCGTGGCGCTGCTAGCGATTTATCCCCAATCCTGTCCAAAAGTGGCAACAGCGGAAGATTTTTGAAAATACCAAAAGGGGGCTAAACAAAGACCAGATGATCATTCACTTCTTGGTATTCATTTAGCTGTGCTGAGACTAACAGGAGCTACATCGCATATGTAAAGATATTAGTTACAAAAGAGCTCTCCTATAGATTTAAGGAATACACAACCTTAAATTTTGAGGACTCCAGAAAACACTATGGCACCATATGGGGCATTTCAGATTTTTCACGCTAATTAACTATGTTTTGCAGGTCAGTTATTGCTTTCTTTGAATGTGCCGTCACAATATTTTGCTATTATTTGCTATTTTAATATTTTATTATATATATATATTATGGAGGTTCAGTTTAACTTGCGCATTGGGTTACTATGGATTTCATGCGTAAAGGAACACTTGTTACAATGAAGTTGGAGCAATGGTTGTTTAGACGATGATCTTAGAAATAAGGAAGTTACTTCTTAAAGATGGCAACCATTCGATAAACTCTTGGAAAAGGTTTCAATATGTAAAAAAAGAGATGCTAATATAATGAACAAATTTTTAGTCTAGTAAACCTACTGTACTTGCCTATGGACATACATTAGTTATTAGAAAGACGAGGAAAGCCCATACGTTCAAGCACTAAGCGCGCGAACGAATTCTGGCAGATATTATAAATGATTTTTAAAATCATATTTGTTTTACTAAAACACAGTAGAAAGGGTTTATGGTTGGTGAAAGGAATGAAGAACTGGCCAAGTGACTAATGGTTGACCATATTACTATAATCAAGAGAACAATAGCTTAAAACACTGATTACTATTTTGTTTAAACTTGGAATTGCAAAAATGCATACCTTTTACTTTCTTCGAAATTCCCGTTCGGATGATAACCCACTCACACGCTATATCTTGAAGAACTAAATTTTTTATTTTGTAACGATGATCTCTGAAATCATTTATGTTTAATTAAAAACACAACAGTTTGTGCTTATGTTAAGAGAAAGGAATTAGGAAAAATTCAAGTGTCCATGAATATGTGACCAATTAAGAAATAGCTAAAACGCTGACTACTATTATGCCTTACACTTTTTATTGGCAAGAATGTATAATTATCACTCCCTAGAAATTCCCGTTCTAATGACATTCCCCAGGCTGTGTTGAAGACGTAAATTGTTTAAAGGCTTTAACGACAACCGTTAACTATTAGTGCCATATTGAAAATGCTTCAATAGGCAAAAAATACAAAGCTCATTGAAATAAACAGAATTTGAAAATTCACACGTGTATAGCCTGGAAAGCCAAAAATGTGGAAAGTCGTTAAAACAGTCTACCCATTGAAAATTTAAAACAAAATCGCGTGGAAAATGATCAGCAATGAAAGTGCATTTGATTGAGCCCCCACATGTTGCATGTTAGTTATGCTAAAATTACCGTTATAACCGTTTCAAACGGTTGCTGTTAACCGTTAGTGTCCATCTTCCAACTCATTCAATCCTCAGTGGTGATAAAAACCCATTGCAAAAATACATACACATTTAGGTAGGCAGGTGAGAGAGAGAAATAAATGAAGGAAAGGCAAAGCTACACAAAAGTCAGCTGATGGATCGACAGAACGACTTACGTAGACTTGTGGCTTATGATAGTTAGATTGCTCTTACACCATTTGTGTTTTCGAAGGGTGTATTAACGGACATATTTCGATTTTTCCAACGATTCACCGAAAATCCAACTAGTTTTTGATGCATTATTACTAGCCAATTATTATGCTAAAAACCCATGTAAATAAAATTCATGTTTTTTCGCGTCTAGACTGGAAATACTACATGAGCTATGTTAGTATATAAAGTGCATGCATAATTTGGAACAAAATATTGATTAAAATTACCATTGCATTATAAAGTAAGTATTGATATGAGAAGTTAGAGTATTCTATGTACCACATTTGCAAAACAGTTTTATAATGTCTGACATTGAAAAGGAATGAGGCTCGTTGAATAATTAATGTCATGTGACTAGTCTACATTTTAATGTTCAGTCTGGTCATAATATGTAGGTTGGCATTGAATACAGAGGTAGCAATGGTTTCACGATACAAAACGTGACTACAAGTTAGTTTTTTGGCAGCTCATGTTCAGATATTAAACTGGTGACAGATATGCTATATAAGTTTCTTCTTCACAGTTTTAAATTTATACTTTTACTTCAAAATTCTGTTTTTACAGTTGACGTTTGCCTTGTCTTGCAACCAAATAATGTAACAAAAGACATATCCGATGTGCAGCACTTGTAAAATCGAATAAGTTTCAGCAGTGCAGCAGTCTTCACAAATAATTTGTTACTCACCAAATTTCCAAAACTTTCAAATTTGAAAAAATTGGAAGGATTAGTTTCGTTTGCATTTTAGAAAATAATTAATATTTTAGTCAAATTAATATTTTCAAATAAAGTGTCAAGTCAAGTCACTTAATGTCTAATTTTGAAATGTTTCTATGCAAGCGAGCTCGTTTTATATTTCTGATCTTTTTAATTTGCTTACTGCAAACTACCAAATGTAAAATCATTAATGATGGAATAAGTCCAAAGTCATTACACACAATCCCTGGACTCTTAAGCCTCTATGGCAACTGCTTGATACAAATTAACGGTTTACCAAGATCAAACATATATATCCTGGATGTTCCAGTGATTTTACGTAACCGTAACTTATCGTACATTAATTTATCTTCCTCAGACAATCAGAATGAAGGCATTGGTTTCAGAAAGATTTGGAATACTTTTCTGAATGACTCATTGGTTACCAATAATTACAACTTCAGCGAAATAAAGAAGCATCCAACTGCTTTGAACCCATTCTTGTGCTTCCGCTCAAAATATTTATATGGCGGTATTGAAAACTGGTTTATCCCTGGTGATGAATACAAATACGAATATAGATTTGGAGGTTGTATAAAAATTGACTACCTCCTTTTCTCTGTACAATCTAAACCCTGGACTTGTGAGTCGTATCTTGATTACGTTGCCCCAAATTCTGAACTTGTGAGCAATGAAGTATATACACTTTTTCATCACGGGATTTGGAGATGGAATGACAATATTAACAATTTTTTCGCCTTTGGAGATAATAGCGCAGTTTTTGGTAGCTGGGAAATGACACGACCGTCCGTACCAACTTTGTATCTTCTGAGTGTTGAAGTGGTTGACAGAACTTTGATAAGAAATTGGGTTACTGCAAAGCACAGAGTGACAGAACGATTTTTTGCTAAGCCTGACACTCTGTATTTAGTCATCAATACGAGAACTATCGCAAAAATAATTACCCCAGAAGTTTTGAAACCTCCAATCTTCCTCACCGTGGACATCGAGGATCGAGATATTAGTGAAATAATGCTGACGTCTACATCTAACACAGCTTTGACTTCAGAAATTGCTTTTAAAGAGTTTGCAAAGTTGTTCTATGCGCTTGTTGCTAACGCAAAAATATTTGCTGTCAGATGTTGGAAAGAGGAAATGATCAAAACATACGAGAAGAAATTTGATCCTTTAAAGCACTCATTTGAAGTTTTGGAGAAAAAAGGGGACTTCGACATGTGGCAAAGTGTTATCGGAAATTATAATGATATCAAAGTTGAGGGTCTTTTAGAGCCTAGCAATGGATTACGGGTTCTTTGTGGTGTATCGTCAATGAATGATGTTTCCCTTGGAACAAAACTAAACACATTTAAATACAAATTTGTGAGTTGTGGGAGACCCAAACTTTCATCCCTTCTCTTTGACGAACTTGTCTCATCGTATGATCTATATGCGTGGGTGTATTCTATTGTGTTCCTTTTCTTCATTTCAACATTGGCTGTGACAACATTGTGTGATGAGAATCTACAAAAAATACAATTGAAACAGACAAAAAACTTTATATCAGGCGTTTTAAAATTTCTGTGGAAAATTACAAATCCATTGTTTACCAACCTATTTGGAATATTTAAGCTTACACTTGAGCAAGGTGATCCGTTTTCCACAAAGCTGATAAATACCAAACGTTCCCGTATAATCCTTCCAGGAATATTTGTAGCAACGTTGGTTTTATCAAATGCTTACAAAAGAGAAAATATGCTTCGGTTAATGCAACCAATTCCTAAAATTCCATATACAATGCTTTCACAACTCGTAGAAAATAACTTTTCAATTTATGTTACCGTATCTAAATATAGTATTTTATGGGATTGCTACTTTTCTTCTGATATAGACTGTGATCCCCGGAAAATGGTGAAAGTTAATGAGCATTTGTACGATCATCCAAATTATTCGATCAGTGTTTACTCTGACGTATTGTCATTTGGTGCGAAAACTAAGTTCATTCAAGATCAGCTTATTCAAAATGGAAAACTTGTTGAGGAAGCTGTAATGTCGTATCCTGGAAAGTTTGTTGCATCTGAAGTTGATGAGACACTTTTGTATGAGAAGCAACTTATGCAGATCAAAAATAAACTAAAAATTTGCAATATGCAGGCAGCAGTTCTTCCTGAACTGGACGCTGAAGAGGTTGCAATTGAATTGAAAATGGGAAGAAAAGAAAGCGATGTTTATCTCGGAACTGAAAACTTAATAGAGTTGGGCAACTTTTTTAGTGTGATATTTCAATATGATGAAATGTTTTTGCCGGTTGAGGTTAATGATAGATTGAATGGCTACATCATGTCAGGTATACATCACCAGTGGACAAATTTTGTGAAATTTTTGAAAATCGTAAGAACGCATGCAAATTTAAGGGACTCAGGGTCAGCCAATGAAACAAGCCACAACACAAATTCGGAATTTACAGCAGCAACACTTAAAGGAAATGTGCAAGTTATATTTGCTCTGTACGGTTGTTGTATGGTGGTTGTATTTGTAAGTTTTGGATTTGAAGTTTATGCGACTAGGTGGAAACAAACAAAAGTAAGGTTATTTCAGAATTCGTAATCTAATTTAGGAAGAACTGGAGTAACGTAAGTCAACGTATGTTGGGTAAAAAGCCATATTTGAATGAAATAATAGAACTGGTGCCATGGATGTACTATATTGAAGTACTATCGGAATATTTTAAAAAAAGTGTGGGGGCAGCATGATTCACACCTGGAAAAGTTTCCATTGAGGAAGGGAACTCATGAAAAAATTTGGAAGGTTGTGTAAACAAATTATAACCTCATATGGAAATACATTAGTTGTTAGAAGGATTGCACCATTTATTTATGTTTGTGAAGGACAAAAGTGACAAAACTTCGACCTACAGGTCGGGCACCCCGATCCCTTTTTGAATTTTTGAACCCTTGAAAACCCCCATATGAGTGCACATAAAAAAATTTAAACACTCGCCAGTTAAACAACTAAACTAGCTCTGCAATACTGCATAAATAGTTTCTTAAAGTTTTGACTTCGATTTCGACCATATTCCTATACGTCTTAAAATCACTCAGCTATCATTCTTGTCTAATGCTAGCTTAAGATGAGGGTTCAGCGTCACATAAAACTCTCATAGAAACTCCAAATTTCATTTCCACAGCAAAACTTGTATACCGTTGGAATCAGCATAAGAATTTGCACAAGACGTTTTTTACCCCCAAATCTTGGGGCTCGTGACACCTGGGAGGATTTTCTAGTGAGTAGGATGTTTACCAGAACCTTAATTTTTATATAATGCTTTAAATGCATCTTTACATGATTTCTAACGCTTATTCTTGTTTTCAGAATGGGGTGTCTTCAATATGCCGAGATATGGGCAAATATGACAAGAAATGTGACTATTTACACTAGTCAAGGATAGCGATAGCATCGAAAATCATGAATTTACGTCTGTTTTGAAATAAATTTCTATACATTCAAATTTTCATTTCATTTTACTACATATTCAAGTTTCTCCTAAAAAAATAAGCTTGAAGCTAGACTAATGAAAAAGTTTGGAAGGTCATGCACAAAAATTATAGTCTCATATGGAAATACATTAGTTGTTAGAAGGATTACACCATTTATGTTTGTGAAGGGTGTGTTGAGAGGTATATTCCGACTTTCATTGACGATTTATCAAAAAATCAAATATTTTTACTAATGATAGCAAGATTACGTAAAATATTGTTACATTTAGGTCGTTATGAAGTCCGATTAGATAGAAAACTACATTATGTAAACTTATTGCAGACCCAAATTAGTATATTTTGAATGGTTGGTTTTCAATAAAAACAAAGAATCGATGAGTATTGAAAAAACTAAACCAAAGTTTCTCATACGAAGGCGTATTTCATAATTAATGCAAACAAAGTATTTATTAAGAAAGGACACAAATAACGAGACACTTGATGCATTTTAGTGCAATGAATAATTTTTGTTTTCAATAAATTAAAATGAAACATTATTTCATAGCTAAACAATACAAATAATTATTTTAGATACCAATAAATCATAAATAATGCTACACTTTTTGGCATCCAATTTATTATTGTTTTAGTATTTCTGGAGCGCTACTAAAATTTTTAAAGTATATTTGCTAAAACTTTCTATAAATTTTAGCACCGAACACCTTGTTATTTTTAGAACTCCATATCTCACCACGAGTGGGGTACAACTTTTCCGGAATTTACGCATGAACTTTAAACTAAATTGTTGACTCTTATATTCAATAGAAGTGTTTCTCCACGACTGTAGCATTTGGTTTGATGCAGGAGTGACCTTTCCAAAAACTTCCAGGACAACCAGCCAAGCAATTAAACTCAATACCAGAGTTGAGCCAAGAATTAATACTGAAAGGCAGTTAAGCTTGTCCCAGCGCAATATTAGTGTGACCTGGCAGAATATAGTGAGCAATGTTATCACCAAATTAGCCCCATTTATTTGAAATCCAACCGAATTCAGAAAAAGTCTCATTAACAATTGTAGCGCACGATAGTTTTGTTGAAGGTTGGAAAAACTGCGAAATTCCGGTAATAATTTGTACTTTGTTACTCGAAAGCTATTGGGACAACTTATTATCATTTCTCTTTTCACCATTTCTGCAAATAAGACAACTAATATTATGATTGTGTCGCCCAAAATATTAAGTCCAAGCATAGTTTTGACTACGAAATAAAAATTCATTATTCCAAATAAAACATAAACAAAATACCAAACGCTATCCAAGTGAATTGAGAAGACAGAAAAAGGGAATGACCTGTCGTCAGGATAAAATGCGTAGTAACAGGAAAAGAAAATTGCAAAGAAATAAGGACCAGAATAGTATTGAAGGGTTATAAAATCCCAGATTTGGTTTATACGACATCGGTCTGCGTTATAGGCTGGACGAAATTTGCCTGCGGAAAATATAAAACATTTGTTTACCAAAAGCTGTTTAAATTAATACGCTTTAATGCTGGTAACATACTTGCAACTCGTTCTCCAAAAATGAGTGATCCATTCATTAATAAGAGGTAATCGTCAGTTTTCCAAATAAACAAATGGTAATGAAACGTAACGAGCACTGCAAATAAGAAATTTACACAAAGAAATCCCATTCCATCGTATTCTTCAAATCGCGTGCACTTAGTTAGATTGAAGAGTAGATATACAGCATACAACGGAGTATAAATACATTGTAACATAAAGATTCTTTGGGTAACTTTATCACAAGTGGTGAATGTTTTCTTTGACGAATCCCAATAAAATGGATATGCGAGAAAAATAACTGCAACTTTTGATTGAGTTGACCGCAGCGTGAGCATAAATTTTGAAAAGTGGTACATTGCTGCTAGTTATCAAAATATTATTAAGATTTTTCACCACAAGAAATTATTAAGTATTCAAGGAAATATTGACATGAGTTTCACTCAAGCCTGTCTGCGGAATTGAAATTTTACTCCCCCTTTACCCATCTGAAATGAAGTACTGATTTCTACGCAAGTAAGATAACCTATTGCTATTATAAATTTTAGTGGCAATTCATAATAGAATTTGGTATGCTTGCCAAAATAAAGTCTCAAGCTTACACGACATTTTGGAATGAAATTGTGATACACATTATTTTCTAAGTCAGTTTTTGATTTGGGAAAAAAGTTTTCGTGACCCTTTTTTACCGTTTTTTGCTCTTTGGTCTGAAAAATCGAAGTCGGGTGACAAACCCGGTAAAAAAGGGTGATGAAATTGGTTTTTCAAAAAAGGCTTAGAAAAAAGTCAATTTATTATTGAAATGATTCGTAAAAATACTTATTCATATTGCACAGCCTTATTAAACACATGAGCCTTTAGCATTGAGTCCACCACTCCGAGATTCTGCAGGTAATGTACACTTATCCTGTGCAACTGCAATGGCTATGTGTCTACCTCCAGCTCCTTGTGGCGAAAATTCATTATAATATTATTCGGCGCAGTCACGCCACCTCTGAAACAACCCTCCACAAAAATTTTTTGGTCTTCCGTTAGTTCGAAATTAAAAGTCCTGTGCTTATCTTGATCCAGTCCACTAGTTTCAAAGTAATTTTCTCCATGCATTCCCGATCACCTCCTTTCGAATTTTTATGCACAGTCTCTTCCATAAGCACAATAATATTTCCAAACGATACTATTTTTATACGAAGTCTTTTTCCTGATTCTCCAATTTCGTTTGATATCATCCACAGAAATATCAACTTTTTCCCAGGAAATACTTTTCCTCTTTTTTTGGGAGTTAATATCACACGCTCAAACCCAGTATCACATTCTGCTGTTGCCATTTTTAATGCTTCTCTGTCCACTACTCTACTTGAAATGAGAGTAATGTGTGCACAATCATGCACAAGCCACCATAATAGTATATGTTGGAATGTACGCATGAATACCTAAGAAAAGCTACATCCATGCCATTTTTGAAACACCGATTTTATCACCCTTTTTTACCGGGTTTGTCACCCGACTTCGATTTTTCAGACCAAAGAGCAAAAAACGGTAAAAAAGGGTGC
>JAQIXX010005275.1:0-14299 GCA_034700605.1 Willowsia nigromaculata | reverse complement strand
GGAAAATTTGTCCTATTTCATGTCCTATTTTGTCGATTTTTTGTGCATATTTGCATGCATATTTTCTCAGATTTCGTATATATTTCCTCGTTCTCTGGTTATGATGATCATCAAGTGACGGGAAAGAATAAGCTATTGTTTAGCACTGTTCATGCTAAAGTACATTAAGTTGAAACATTGTGTGTGTGTGCTTGTCATATAGAAGAATGTAGCATAGAATAGGACGAGGTCCACTTCACACATGCTTTATTAATCTTTCCCGTACGTTTTTTCCTTTCTTTTACACGGAAACATGTCAATGCTTAAGTCTAACTATAAGTAAGAGAAGAGGAGAAAATAGGGAAAAGAATAAAAAGAAGTTGGTAAAATTTACCGTAGCACCATCCACTGTGACAGCCACGCGCGACTGACTCGACCAAGCCTCGATGGTAAGTGTTCTTGCTGTGGATCCACCGCCGGCAGTGGGAGATTTCTCTCTTGCTGATGCAAATCCCCCTCCAGAACTTCCATACCCATCCTTACGATGAATCCCGTCTTTACCTTCCGCTTTCCAGCGTCCCTTCCACCACTCGTCAGAACCTGCATTATAATAATACCAAGGAAGAGAAAAAAAGATTAACTACCAGATTTCTGGCCGAAGGTCTACATCCCACACTCTACTATATTTATAGACATTTTATTCGCAAGCATTCTTAAGACAAACGTAATCCTATCATATTCTCAAGTTGCCCCTTATCTCAGTTGAGTCTCGTCAAGGATATTAAAAATGTGTTGACTGATTTTTCGTCAGTTACCATGCACCACAGTACGATGCTACACGTCGAGTACCTAGCTACCTCTCAACTTCAGTTAGACTCTCGACTTTCAACTCCTCATAAACCTTATTAAACTTTATCTAATCTCAAATACGTAGACAAAACACAAATATAATATTTACGAATAAACAAGCTTCATGTCCTGTAAAATCGTATCGAATTGCATTTTTCTAATTCTGTCTGAAAATGTGCAACCCCATCAACATTGGTCTGTGATGATGCAACAAAATCATTTGAATAAGAAGAAATTCTAATAACACAATCTTTCCAGATCAAAGCACTCGCAGTATACCATCTTCCACAAGTATTCTTTCTTCCCTGCTGTCTCTGCGACACAAGTGTTTTGTGGTGATGCATAATGCGAGGAGAAACGATGCAAGAAAACACATTTCGTTGCAAACATCTTTATGGTTCTGTTGACAGATGTAACATAAGTTTGAAGTCAATGCCAATTTTCATGAATGGCATAACCACAATGTTGAAAACGAGCTTGATAAAAAATGCAATGTCATCATAATGCTTTGTCTAAAAAAATAACTCTACGTGTGTACACATAGTAAACATTCCCTCCAAGAAAACATGTTCGTTGCAAAAATTTAATGGCAACGATGTCGAGAAAAGGGAGAAGTGATGGTGATAGGTGATGCTAACAGATTTATTTGTGTGTGCCCAGCATAATCTCATCCTCCTTCCCCTCCAACCATTTTTTCTACAGATGCAGACAAAAACATGCATAAACATATTCACCATCAGAGCGACAACATTGCTTGAAACTATCGTTATCCATCATCATCATTCGATTTATCGCCAGTAAAAAACAAAAGCTCGATGTAGATAAGGAAAGTAGCCTGATAACCTGTTTTATTTTCTGACACTATCACGCACAATGAATGAGTCTCTCCCTCTTTTTTGCAAACGTGCGCAACTTATCGACTGACAAGAGTCTGATCTGATGTGTGAAGAATGTGAAGATAATGCGAGGATCCCTCACTAAAATTTCACGTACGCACAATTTGCTTATATAAAGTCTAGTGAGTGGGTACTTATAGTTCAAGACGATGGACGATATGGAACATGTTAGTCGATTATTTTTTGTTCGGGAGATGAGATTTTGTCTTTACTTGGTTTTTGTGGAATATGGAAGGAAAATCAAAAGTGGAATTTTTATTCTAATCACATCTCCAGTTTGTGTCGTTGACTATGTTTTTTTCTTCTCTGACGTAATACGTTCGGATTATTTCTTCCCTTACCAACCACCACACTTAATACTGTTCAGACTTCATCTTTCATACGATATTTTTCCCTTTCTAAAACTGAGATAGTCTTTTATAGTGAAATTTGAGACAATGAGAGATAAAAAAGTACACAGATGGTAGTTTCAACCAAAAAATATAATATACTGTCCTTGGAGACATGAGACGTTTCTGTTTTCCTCTAAGTATGTAAGTCTTGTAGAGACGAGTCATATTTCATTACATCTGGAGAGGATGTGAGAAAATAACGCTTTTTAAGTGAATCTTGTTTACGCTATAAACTAACTCTTGTTACGTATCTCGGGGAATAAAAAGAAGTAAAAAAAAGCCTCAAGATATTTTGCAATTAAGCTTTCATTATCCTTTGATGCCACCATATCTTTACAAACCATCCAGTCTACTTTTTCCTCGAGTAATTCTTACTGCACAGAATAAGAAAAATTCGTAAAATATGGCAAAAAAATATATGCGTCTTGATCTTCAATTACGTTGGGTGATTTTACTAACAAGAAAAGATTTGGATTAAACCTCCAAGACTTCCCTCTAGACTTAAACCAAAACATACACATTACACATACAAATGCACAAAATGGAAACACTTTTCCTGCAAAAACCAGATTATGTTTTCGTCATGGCAAACTCATCCGAAAACCCTATCTTTACAGTAAGAAAGGAAGAAAAAAAAAATCCGTTGATGAGTGCTATGTTTGTGTGGAAGGAACAGAGGAGTTCTTCATAAGAGGAAAATGGGGATACACAGAAGGCTCTTATTGTAGAGTGCTTCATCTCCTTCCAAGATTTTCTGTTGCTCCTAAAGTAATGTGTAATCTCTAAACAAGTGCAGTGGGAAAACTGGGAACAGATTTCAAGTTCATTTGATTCATGTATCATGTCAAAACCTGCTAAGTTCTGCAAATTTCTCCTTTTTGCCCTTCTTCCTCCTTCTCTCCTTCCTGTTCATTCACATCGCATCAGTAGAAACGGCAAAAACACCACAACCGTGTCGCTCTTGTTGTTTATTACAGTCATTTGGAATGATCATGGAAAAGAGGAAGAAGGAGAAAAAAAATACATTCCAGAGCAGTGATTTCATTCCAGCATCTCAACTACTGTTTGCAAGTTGAGCAAAGCAAATATCGTTGGAGTTGATGGGAAAGTGCATTTTTCTAACATTTCTTTTGGCTAATAAATCCTTGGAGTTTTAGCGAGCAATGATGATGAGCCTCTATAGACTTTAATATTAGACAGCTCTACTTTATAAATAAATGGCACGCGTGTGTGCGTGTATATTTGCTTGTTCTGTGAGAGAATGTATATTTGACGAAGCATTTTTGTGGTGGTGCTCAGTAGTAAACATAATTTGCTACAAATGAGACGTGAAATCTCATCCTCAGCTGATAAAATTTCGGCAACTCTGATTGCTTTCCCATAAACCTTCTGCTACATTCGTAAAAAGTGCGTATATTGCAATTTTATAACTTATAAATAATGATCATAATAATACTTCTGATATATCTCCCCAAATTACTACCATTTCCTACAAAGTAAGTAAATTTTTATGTGAGCCACATCAAAATTTTTATGTCTTACTGACTTACTCGAGTGAATCACACCTATTCCGATTTTATCTGAACTAAATTTACTTTCAATTGGCGATGATGGCACATTCTATAAACACCGTTTTTTCTTGATGCAAGCTTGGAATTGGCACTATGCATGTCAAGAAAACCATAATTCAATTCAGTTTTATTAATAAAATTTTCTGAGAGATGACAAGCAGATAAAATGCTGTTGCATTTAGAATTCCTTAAATATGTAACGGTATGAATAACGGTTATCCACTTACCAGAGACAGCAGCAACAGCTGTTGGAAGAAACGCCGAATACTGTTGCTCGAGTTGCTGCTGTTGATATTTTAGTCTTCTCCCAGTTTCCATTATAAACACAACGTTAAGACCAATTGTGACGAGAAGAATCATCACAACAATACCCTGAAATAAGCACAAAGAAACATTGACAACAACTTATTAAAAACTTGAATATTGTCATTGGAAAAATAGTGGCGACAAAAGAACTGTAACAATGACAATACTTATACACGAATGATTTGCCAAGAGCACAAAAGAAAGTGTTCATTCGCTTATTTAAACATTCATCATATTCGTAGTAAAAACGAAAAAATGAACACTTTTTATCCATGCATTTATGCAAATACTTGACATCTTCTCAACATAAATCTACAACGCAACGCAAAAGGGAGCATTAGTTTTTTACAATAAAAAAATGTTGAAAGAATGCTAAGAAAAGGGAAAGTGGTGACCTGACACCTCACATTTAGCATACATCCAACTCCTCATTCAAAAGACAAAAATATCACACCAATTTTCTCAAAAGCAGCCAGAGAGTAAAAATGGCTTCTGGGCCTTGTAACAACTAATGCAGCTTCTAACGAATAGCATATTTTCCTCACACATTACCCAACCATATATGTATATGTACCTATTTACTATTATTATTATTGTTCCACTTTTGAATAAAAATGTTGTTAAGAAAGACGGAGATCTAACAAGAATCGCCTTTTTGCTCTCGTCTTTCTCTCTGCACACTCCTCCCCTCCACTCTTTCACCTTTTCATCTTTTTTATTATTACAAAAAAGTGATTGAAAGAAAAGGAAAAATAGAAGAAAAGGAGTGAAAAAAGGAGAGAAGAAAAAAAGTTTCTTTTTTTGAGTTCACATTACTTATATAAATTGCAAAAGAACACCATTATATATTATGTGTGTTCAACCTCCAGTAGAGAAAGGAAAGCAGGAGAGAGGGAGAGAGAAAACTTGGCATAAAAATCTCCATCCGAAATTAAGATTATATATAGTTGTGTAGGAGTGAGAAAATGTTTTATTATTAGTATATACACACAAAGAGGAAAAAATGGTGGAGAGACTTACCTGAACTATTTTCTTACAAAATCTGCGACGGGTATTCAAAGAGCGAGCAAAATAGAATCTCCTGTGAGGTATAAAAAGTGTCGGTTGAAATATTGTACTTGTACTGGAGTAGCCGCTACCTCCACTGCTGCTACTGCTGTTGTTACTGCTATTACCGCAGCCACTAATAATATTGGTGGTGCTGCCGTTAGCACTACTGCTGCCTCCTCCGCCACCGTTGGAGCCGGGACTGCAGTGTCTATTTGCTGACTTCATCTCGAATGACGATGATGATGAAAGAAGAGAGAGAGAGGGAAAATGTATGAAATAAAAAACTTTCTCTTCCTCCTACTTTATTTGTTAATGTACTTATATCCCTATCTGTACTTTTTTTTAAACTTTAGCTTATGTACGTATCCACTCCCACATCGTATCTACGATTTAACTTTAAACGAGAAGTTCGTCTTCTTCCTACACTACAATGTACAGATATCCTGAAGGAATAGAGGAGAAGAAGAATAAGAAAAAAACTGGAACAAAAAGTTCTCTTTTTTTGGAAACTAGTCCGTTCCTATCTTTCACAATGAGTAATTCACTCTTCTTTTTCAGCTTCAACTGCTCCTTTTAATCTACGTCGGCATTTTCTTCTCCCTTTCTCCCAATCCGTCGTTGACTTTTTTCTTCGTAAAAAAACTTTATGTATTACTTTTGTTCACGTACATGTAATAATATTCCTTTACATAGAGTTTTTGTTAACTTTGAGGCAGGTGGACGCAAATGCAAAGAGACACATGCCACAGTCGTAGAAATATTGGGGAAATATACATGACATCTTTTTGCTACTATACACGTTTGTGTAATATATTCATACTGGTTGCTGAGAACAGTTTGATATCTTATAAGTACTGTTTATTTAGATATAGTGAGGTTGTCGAGGTCGACTTCATCAATGATCATGTTGATGAAACCCAACGAACTACTGTAGGTCAATAAATAGAGTACATAGTTCTTCAAGATAAGAAGTAAGAAGAAGAATGAACGCTGGTGAGTGTCGTATATAAAATGTTCATTGCTAAAGCACACACACACGTAGCGGTAGAGTGAGCAAGCACATTCGACACACTTTTCGCCTCTTATTATTCCTATTAGGGTCCTCTGAGTAAAAGGGAATGGGGATGAGGAACTACTAGTAGTGGAGATGCTGATGTTGATACAACTACTGTTCCTAATATACTTTCCTTTTCCTTCTTCCCAATTTCCACTCTTTGGAAACGTACCGGCACTGGGACTACTGCTTCTTCTACTTTTGTTCCAGAAATAAGGGAAAGGGGACCTAGGCTGATTTTCTTTTGCTTTCTCTGCTGCTGTTGCTGTTTTCCCCGTAGTCCGTGTTGATGAGGGGGATACTCGCAATGATGATGTTGCTGTTCTTCTTCACAAATAGTTGTAATAAAGAGACTTTCACTCGTAATATCATCACAACTGACTCGAACTTCACCTTGTTCCATTCTCGCAAGTTTCGCTTCGTGAGTGAATCCTCCTCTGTTGACCAATGATGTGAATGCGGAATGAAAAAAGGCAAAGTTCCCAGAAGGGATTGATGGGTGACAATAGTCAAGATTGTGCTGGTTGGTTAGCTTAAGCTATCGGCGTTTCTATTCATTCTTTTCATGAAGAGAAAACTACTATGTGTGTTGTAACTGTAAGGGTACTTATGTTACTAATGCAGATGAAAAAAAAATGTGTTCAAAAACTTTTTTCACATTCACGTTACCGTTTTCTTTTACTTCTTGTTCGTCTTTTATTTTTCAAATCTTCAGTTCCTCCTCCTCCTTCCCTACTTTTTTTGCTTACTTTGGGATATTAGTTGGTGATGTGTGAGAGGGTTGGCTGATGCGCTGAACATACACACACGTCGCCTTCTTTATTCTATTCATGTATACATGTTTAATATATGGATATACAAGCCACCAAGTTACATCTCTTTTTCATACTTTCATAAAGAAAGAAAGAAGAAGAAACCAGAAAAAAAGTGTCGTAAAAGAGTTGTTGGATATGTAGTAACTTTCTAAGTACAAGAGTAGTAGCAGGGGGAAAAGGACGCAGTGGAATTATACGCAGTGAATGAGGCTTTCTCCAGTTGTGACAATTCAATGACAGGTAGAAAACACTGGCTAAGTTCGTTTGAGTCTTAGTTACCGCAAGTATTACCACTGCCTGCACGCCTTATGCGTTCGAGATGATGATGATGATGACAAGAGAAGCTTATTTGGTGCCGGGTACATCACCACAAAAATGTAATTTTCTTCAGCTTATACATCGACTCGCACCAAGTATTACAGATATCCAGATTAAAGTTTTTTCTCATTTTTTTCTTCTTTCCAGCTTGTTGCCCCCTTCTCTTAACTACTTAACGAATTATACATTAGATACTACTGGGTTCAGTGTGTAGGATAACATTATGAAATGATGACGGTTGTGCAAGGACCTTGCATCCCACACAGTCACATTACACACAAGTCTTGTTGACGTTTCGGATGAAGAAATACACCAAAGGGGCATTTATTTAGTAGAAAAAAAAAACAGTTTCCAGTTCTTTCCTCCCTTTAAATTGTTGACAGGCAGTCAAATGTGATTGTAGTATGGGGCGTTACAGAGACCACAAGAGACGCATATTTAGGAGAAAAATTCCATTGAGTCTAGCAAGTTGAGTTTGAATTGATATTGTATACTTATAAGTACATCATCATGTGTGGAATGTTGTTTGTATACTGTTTTTTTCATCTTTGATCAGAAACATTCACTTTAACCTCACACACAACAAAGTCACCACACAGTTAAGTTACAACCTACTGGTAGTGGCAGTGGAAACACACAAGTTGAGTTGATACTGTCCATAAGTCGCGAATAAGATGGTCGTGACGTTGACGATAATGGGGCACACTTAAGAAGCCTTTTGTATTTAAACTGTATAAAAAGGAAGGTTTTTCCTCTCTTTAGGTTTTCTTTCGTTTGATGGCCAAAGTCAAATATAATGTTGCACATAGAGCATAATACAAGTAGGCAGAGGGATAATAATATCGCAAGAAATGGAACTGTGTGTAGAGGTTGCGTACGCTGCGATGGGATATAGATGTTGGCAGCAGTCAAGTCAGCAGAGAACTATCGACAGTAGCAGATTTCCCTAATGTTTTTCTTGACGTTCTGAGTCGCCGTTTTCCTCCTTGTCTCTCCAACCAACTTTTCAGTTTTCATCGGAGCGCAGCAGTGAGAGCAGAACGGACTTGTGGCAATGTTGCTTTTTGCTCTCGCAGATGGCTGACAACTTGCACAATCTCCATTCCCAATCAGACTGGGACTCAGAACCCGGATTCATACTGCTTTTCTCTCGTTTTCCTCCTCACTTTCTTTTCCTCTGGCTCACCCGCTCAGGAGGCGGTAGTGGTGGAGCTCTACAGCCTAGTCAGTAGCTTTACGTAAAAACTCTAGCGATGCTGCTATTCTTCCTGATGAAGATGACGATGGCTGTTAGATGCGCGAGAATCTACTAATACGGAATACGGAAACCCGTGAATTTACTAGTGGGTTCACTTCCTATGAAAAACGGAAGCTTCATGCAGTATAAATACAGATGCATATCCTTCTACACGTTATGTTCTCTGACGACTCTATATGCACTTCAGACTCTCATATAGTAGCATCAGCTGAAGTTTTCAAGTTTTTCGTTGCTTATTTCATTTTATACATACACTAGCCAAAAACTGTGAGATCAGAAGAGCCAGTGACAGCTGTAGAAGAAGAAAGGATGGAGAAAAGTGTAGCAATACAAGAGCAACAAACAGAGGATCTTCTTTTTTCTCCGTGGCTATAATAATATGTTCCTATTCGTCCTGTTCAAATAACCATGGAAAACCAGGAGCACATCATATTTTTATACACACACGATAGATATTTCATATCCGTTTCCTCATCTTCGCTTTTGTCTGTTGTGTGTGTATGTGTGTGGAACATGGGATGATGATAGGGAAACGCAAGAGAGCAAGAAGTCAGAGGGAACGCATCATGCTCACAGAAATGTGGAGAAAGAGCGAAGGAGAAAGAGGGAATCAAGGAAAGTCTCCTTTAAATCCTCCTTTCTTGACAGTCAGTCATTCCATTCAAAATGGTGTACTGTGTGTAAGTAACCGAGAGAAGTGATGACGACGACCGGGGAATCTCCTTGCATCTTGTGGCGAAGGCTCAGTTTACTTCTTATAGCTGCCGTCGTCGCCAGAAAACATGTTATCGTGTATCATACTAACAATAATATTATCCTGTTTGTTGCGTTTTTATGTTGCACTTTAGGGGAATAAAAGTGGTATGAAATTTTTTTATTTGGAAACGTAGCTGCAGCTGGCACGCGTTCTGATCAATCCAATGTAGTTGCAAAAGTGATTGTTCTTGTACTGCAACAGAATAAGGAAGAATTTTACTACAAAAAAAAACATCACTGTATCGTTTGAGCACAACTGTTTGTACAACATTGGTTTGAAAGTTGTAGTCCTCCAACATTAATCAAAATGACGACAAATTAGTGAAGAGACAGACTCACCTGTGGGACCTTTGAAGTCGTGAAGAGATATGTGTGTGTCTTCCAAAAGATATGTCTGGATTTTAGCTTTCAACTTATTTGATGATGAACAGACAATTTTCAAAGAAATTTACTCAACACTGCAAATACTGCAACGTGATATTTGCTAGTACAAGTTTATTTTTGCACTCCACCTTCTTCCCTTTCTACGTTGATTTCCTCTTTCGGTTCAGTTCTTCTTTTGTGTCTATTTTTCCTCTTTATACGTTCCAAGGCGATTCTCCAGGCTGCTTTCTCTTCTCAACTATAACCTCCTCCTCCTCCTTTTTCAACTTCCTGCATGCTCTTCTCACTCACACAACCAGTAAGTCAGCTGCTCCTTGAGACAAGAAGAACGCCTGAAAATATCAACGCAAACAATCCAATGTAGAATCGATAACCGGAATAATAAGCTTTTCGTGGTTTGGTTTCCTGTTATTCTATTTCTACCATTATGACTATATCAGATAGGTACCCATACTTCACAGAAAAGGAGAATGAAATAAGTATGTACACAATTTTTTTCTTCATCCTTCCCCTCTCCCTCATTCCACTCTACTTATACGATGATAATAGTGATATTATGATGCCCTCTTTCAAAAAATATATTGTACATTTGCCACTATTACGTCTTTTCCTTAAAAAATATTCTTCTTTTCATTCACTACTCGCTCACTTGTAAACTGTACACACACACACGTACTTTCTCTTTCAACTTGTTATTTTCATCATATACTTCATATACCACGCTCCATATCCTCTACCGCCACCAAAAAACTGCGTGTATTTGGCACTGCCCCTATTTCTTTCTCTCACTTTCTCAAAAGTCACGATATTTTGACGATGACTTGAGTGAGTAAAGGAGTATTACGTGAGCCGCTCACTGATGCTTCTATCCCATGCATGCACCAAGTTAAGCCAGAAAGTAGCATCAAACTCTGAACTGAGTGAACAGGAAGAAAGTAGCAAAATAAAAAGAAGAGCTAGCAGAGACTACAGTAAAAAAACTGCATCATCATTCTCTAACCCGTTTTTCTTATGACTATGTGGATAGATTGAGAGGCTTTCATGCAAACACTCACACTATTATTATTTTTGTTGAGCAGCACAGCATAATACAGAATACCAAGAATCAAAACGAGAAGAAGACTGCTACACCACTAGTTCTGCCACACACCACCGCCTTTCACATTTTCCATCAAATTTGCGTTGCTTTCACTCAAGACAAGTTTTCATGTTTCTGGTAGTACACACATACTCACATATAGATACGCACATAAAATGGAGAAGAAAGATGCACATAACAACGCCATTACTATAACTACGACAACTCCATATTTATCCCTACTTTACTTTCTCCAAATATCGTCATGATAATGGTGAATAGTGTACGGAGACTCAATTCATAAGAGGAGAGTTTGAATAACGGCGACACTGACAAAGTCAGTCAACTCAAGTCAATATAATGCACACATAATATCTCTATCTGCTCATGTGTGATGTTGGGAGATTATCATCGTTGTAGATATAAAAAATATATGACATGTGAAATTCATGCATTGTTGATCACTATAATGTATATTGGTTGGATGTACTCGAGAGCAAGTTGATTATGCGAGGAGTTTTGGAGAGAAAAATCAAAAGTTTGATGTTTTTGGCAGTTTTGTTCCACAATTTAAAAAACATTGGTGTTTACTCGCGTAGATATGTGAAAAAAGTATTTACGAGAAAATTTTGCAGCCTTTCTTATTCTTCATCATTGTCATCTTTCAAATGTATTTTTTCGTCATGTTAAGAGGATGCAAATAAATAAGTGATGGAATGGTTACTCACGCATGTCAGTAAACGCTAATATCTTTTTTCTCTAATGGTTTCACGCGTGCACCCTTTCGCATCCATTTATATATTTCACGGTCAGTGTGTAAATTTTTTGTTTCATCTCTCATCTTTGAAATCTTTGAGTCTTTTTGTGAAGCTGTATGTGAGAGAGAGAGAGAGGCAAGAGCGTGTACACAGATTTTTTCCCTGTGAAATTTGAAACTACTGCGTTGAGTTTGATAGATGAGGCCGTTTTCTGGATATACGTTAGGGAATGTGAGAATAAAAAAGATAAATTGTAAGAGAAAATTCCGAAAAGTTCAAATATTTTGGTGGATGGATAGTAGATTGATACAGTCTAAACATGTGTACGATTTCTTTATCTCTCGAATGTATTTTCTTTCACTGGGTATTAGTATTCACTGAAGAAAGAAAGTAAATAATATGATTTTTTTTCTCCGTTTTCATAGAAAACAGATGAGGTACCTCTTTTTCTACTTCACGGTCCGCTTCATGTCTCCTCGTAGTCTTCCCATAAGTAATACAATATTGTAGAGATATGTTTGTGTTATGGATAGAAACATAAAAATCTGAATTTTATGAGCCAGACCGTACTTCTCCACGTAAGTATATAATATGCTCTATAATCCGTCGAGAAATTGTATAAACATTGGAGCAGAGCTACATCAAAATAGACATAGTTAAATAATACGACCAGAGAGTTGAGTTAACTTCTATATTCCATATTATTCAACATCGAAAATCATCTGCTGAGTCAGCAGTGCTGACTGGTGTTCTGGATTCGACAAACAAGCAAACGTAAGAAGAAGAAAAAATACGTGCATGGGGAGAGAAAAGTGTATAATATATAATCTAAAACGAAGCATAACCGACGGAGAGGGAAAAGACGCGGATAAAGTGAAACGTCGGCAAGTGTGAAAGTTTAGAGAGGAAAAACCATGCAACAAGTCATACTTTCTCCCCTTTCCTACTTTTCCTTATAATATAACAAAGTCAGTGAGCAAAAACGAGAAACCCGAACGAACCAAACAAAAAACCCACTGCCTTTATAACCACTACTGGTACTTTTTTTTATCAAAAAAGTCCTTCTTTTGAAAAAAGGGGAAAAGAGAAAATAAAAACTCACGTTTTCTCATGATTTCGAATTTGTAACGGAGTTTGAATGCTTAACATTTAGGTAGATATATACAAATATGTGTATCTATGTATCTACTTTAGGATTATAAGAGCTCTTTCCATTTCCTGGTTGCCTCTACTTTTCCAAAGTGAAAGCTCATTTCTTCCATTGGTAAGCCTTGGTTTAGCTGATGTTTCAACTTTATTCATAGTATCAGAGACATTGAGTCGTTTTCCGATTAAGGTTTATTATTAGCAAAGTTAAGGCTGTGTGAGAATCTGACAAAGTGGCATTTTACCTCATTCAACTTCAAGTTTTTGCTGTTGATGTTGAAAATGGTTTGTGCTTACAATACCATATCTGCTATCGCCGCTCTACTTGGCTTTATGAGTAGGGATTTTACAGCGGCGACTTCAAAACTGGACAAAACCATATCATTGCAATTTTCACATATTAATTTCCTCAGTGGCAAAAATACAACTATTACTGTAATTCTTCTCCACGTATCACACAGGAAGCATCATTGACTGAATAATAATTGGACCCATTTCGTTGCTAAGCAGATCAAATGAAGTGGGAGTTTGAGAACAAAAAATCAGAACACTGCAAACCGAATCAATGCAAAAAAATTGAGAATGCGAGTTTGATGTCGGCATAGATTTTTCTCGCCCACTTTGTAATTTCATTCATTCCATATTATATTACACTCCTTCACATACTTTGTTCAAACCAATGTATTTGGAATTGAGGCATACTTTGGAATTTCAAGAGGATCAGATAACTTTATCAATCAGAATAAGCACTCAAAGGTCATTATTAGAGCAGCAATTACTGTTGGAAAAGTGTAAGGAAACCAGAAAAAGTTAGACTGGCGATGAGTATCACAATAATGCAAGAAAATAAACGCTTCAACAATGTACTACCACAATTATTCACTATGTAGGCATATCACTATGTAATAAGATGAAAGTAAACACATACATACCCACTTCAATATTTGTGCAAATAACAAACGTCTCCCTACTCAAAAAGAAAATAGGAATTTTATACGATTTTTCTTTGAGTTTGGGAAGTGCTATTTTGTTGGCTCGTTGCCTAATGTTTTCTCAACATAGTCGTTAGTATACATATGGAGCTTATTTCAGGAGGATTCTCTAGTGACATTTACTAAATTTTGTTGAAAAACTCGACATCATTGCGTGGTAACACTGAACACTTCTTCTTATATTACCCATTATGCTTTCTTCTTAAATTGCCCCAATAAAAATGACAGTTTGTGCGTGGGCAAACTCCCTGTCATCATTTCCCATCCCACTCTCTCTCTATTTCTCACTCACGCAAAACTCAAATGAACGATAAGCCAACCGAAATGATCATCATTTAAAACCATAATACGAAATGAACGACAAGGAAATAAGGAGTAGTCATGAAAATCGGATCGGAAACGTGTCCTCTCCTTCCTTTGCCCAGTTGTTTATTTTGCTGCTGTTGCACAATCATTAAGTTTTAGGTACACATCTCTCTATGCATATATGAAAGTAAGGCACACAAACCCCCGCTCATCATCCTTGCTTTCCTACAGCAAAAATGAGAAAGCATCAAAACAAAAATATCTGGCTTGGTTTGACTGAGAAAATTACACTGCACATTTCCATGCATATATACAATGGCATCAAATTATTCGTCACCTTAAAATCTTGCAGTCGTCACCTTATTTCAGCGAGTCCAGGCTCTTTTTGTGA
>JAQIXX010005274.1:0-14301 GCA_034700605.1 Willowsia nigromaculata | reverse complement strand
CATATATCTTTGATAAATAAAACTTATAATCCCACATATGTAGAAATATGTAGAAATGCGGTAATTTCTTATAAATGGTTCAAATTTTAAATAAGTACCAAATGATGAATGCTTGCATTAAGAAACTTAGGAATAATAATAGTTGGTTTTATTGTCAACAATTTCCTCTAGAGGCAAATTACATTGGTTTGACAGAAAGAAATCTTAGGAAATATTAGCTGCTTAACGGCAAGTCACCTTAACTATGTATACCAAACACTACTGCACATTGTACTACACTATACTAAATAAAACTCATAATTATCAAGGCCAAACCCGATCGATGAGTGCAAACTTTCTCTTGACATATGAAGTATGTGTGAATGTAAAAGCATGAATATTTATTAGTTAAATTATCGGTTGTTAAATAAACATTTAATCTAGAAGGAATACAATAATGAAATAATATACCTACAATTAATTAGCACCAACATGAGATGCTAGATTATCAGTTTCTATCAGAGCGTGTTCGCTTAAACATTGGAATTTTAATAAGTTTTTCGTTTCAGAAAGTAATCAAAATGAGATTTTGATCTGCTCATTGCTCATTTGTTGTATAAGCTAGAGCCTGACAAAAACCATTTTTGAAATACATGATTCAAATCTGAATGATAATTTATCAGTAAAATTAATGTCAGACACGTTATAATTCAAAGAGTAAATGATTCTAAAATTGCCTTTCGAAAAAAAAAACGATTTACATGCAATGAGATAATATCTTAGATAACCTTGCAGCAAAAGCCTTTAAAGGGAGCAGATCTAATAAAAAGTAAAAAAGACTAATCGCTTTTTAAGATCCTAGTAGAAGAACTAAAGCAATTTACTTGTAATATGAGATATGATATTTGATTTAATGACTTCTTTTGGGTAGTTACGTATGTTTTATTCTTTTTATAGTACCCACGTTAATTTAAATTTCAAGTCCTTATTAGTGAAATAACAGTTAACTTTAAAGTATCTGGAATAACGTCGTATACAAAGCGTTTGAGCAAGAAAGCTGATTTATTTTAAATATATATGAATGGTAAATATATAAATCAATAATTTGAAACGGATGCATAAGGTTGTAAGCCAACTTATAACAAAATTAATCGTTCTACTGAATTGAGAGTTGACTTATGTATCAAACTGCTTTCTAAAACTCTTCAGAAAACTGAATGAAATTATAAAAGTTATGTTTTTCTAGAATTTTTACTTTGTCCGACCTAATATATTTAGTACTATTGTTTTAGACAGCCTTTCTTGAGGAACGCATATAAAAATTATAATTTAGGAGTGTTTGCTTCTTATATGTTTTTTTCTGTCTCTGTCCGTCGATCTGTCTGTCTGCCGACACGATATCATTAAATTTGTCGGATTTGCTTCGAATTTGGAACAATGGTACCTTAGACAATTAGGAGTATGCCTATGCCTACTGCTTTTTAGGGTCTTAGGTCAAGTATCTTAGAGTTCCAGGCACCTGAATTTACCTTGCTTACTTACAAGAGAATTAACCCTAAGTATGCCTCTACTTTCCAATTAAAAAGCCTATCTTGTAGAGAAACATTTGTACAATAATATGCATATAGTCGTTATCCCAAATGTGCTGGTTTTCAGCACATTTGGCAAATCGTAATCAGCGCTGAAAGTTTAAGAGCTTCAGGGGTTTTCTATGTACAAAGACATAAATAGTGCGAATAAATCTCCACTCCATACGGAGAGTTACCGTCACTACGTGCTCCCCCTCTCTCTTTAGCTTCACATGAGCTTCCTTTTTCTTCCAAAAACTGTAAAACGAGGGAACTAGAGATGCGCAGTTTTGTGTATGGTGAAAATTCATGCGTGCTTTCTCTGTCTTTGTTCCTAGAAAACTACTGAAACGTTAAACTTTCAGCGCTTATTTGGAACCAAGATCAGCGCAGTCGGGATAATGATTGTGCGCATAATATTAAACAAAGTTTTCTCTACAAGAAAGGCTATTTTTTGTTCAACAGTAGAGACATATTTGGGGTTCATTCCCTTGTAAGTGCTGGCATAGCAACATGCTAGAGAGTTGAAAATATGTTTATGGGGGTTAATGAGTCTTGAGTGCGTTTAAATCTTTCACCAGATTCAATCTTTTGTCAGTGTGTGTATTTGATATTGATTTGATTTATTTATACATAATATGAAATTTGTACATAATAACTAAATAATGATGTAATACCAAGTATTTCATTTCAAAAATATGAAAGTCATGAAAAACGTTGACCCAGTTTTGACTTGATTTGCAACATTTATCACTTTGCGCAAGCAGAAATTCATTGATGCTAGTGTTTATGTAGGAATTTCATTCATTAAACTTTATAATATCCCATTCAACAAGTTATCATAAACCAAGTTATTATATTACTGCTGATAAAGTTTACCAGATGAGTCTTTTAATGCATATAAAGGAAGCATACAGAAGATTACATGCTGTAGTTTCACCTTATCCTTTCGGCTACCATGATCATGCAAGTTCCAAAGACCCACATGCCACAACATACTCAGTTCCAATGAATGAACTTATGTTGTTAAAAATGTGCACACAAGCAAACAAGAATTTAAAAAAATAATTGATGTAGAATGGCGTAAATGGATAAGTTAAGACGCCCAGACTCTCACAGATTACTGTGAATAACATATCAATACGGGTTTGTAAACAAAGCCAGCTCAACACTTATGGTCATGTTGTTTTCAATCAAGCATTTTATTATGGCAATGACGTAAACTTCTTTTCTAACATTACTTATCACTCGCAGTCCCAGGTATAAGTTCGTATTTATATAAAATACGTTCTGCTTTGAATCATGCAATGATTTGTATACCATACAGTCCATGTCTACGTCCATTATCAATGTAAACAAGACTATGTAATATCTGCAAAGCGAACGTTTTAAAACAAACAAAATATGTACTCAGGTCAGCCGTCGTTTGTCCTCTTCCAGAAAGTAGAGCACGTTTTTATGCTCCATCACATGATATTATTCATGGGACTGATAAGATTTTAAATAATAAGCAAATATCTCCGATGTGAAAAACGTTCATTTTCATCACTAAAACGAAATAGTATCTTGTAAAATACTTGAGTTTTAACAACTCTGGAAAAAAAACAAGGAAGAAAATATTCCATATATTTTATAACTGCTTTAAGTAATTAATACATTATCTAATTTTAAATTTAATCCGTTTCCGGCTTAAATGTCATGTAGCAAATATGCAGAACTCATTTTGTTTGCTCACGTGCCGCCTGTAATGGCTAATCACACATCATTATGCCGTCAGTATCATCAGGACGATACCGATTACAGTTTAAGAACGTTAGCAACTCTGTGTACAATGACACACCTGAAAAGTTTCTTAAATCATTGTCATCTGCATTATTTATTTCAACTGGTTATTCTGAAATCGACAAAGCGTGTATAAAAGCTGCGATTTTGAAAGCATCAGAGGAATTTGAATTTGACAGTATTGTAAATCAGACATTGCTAAATGCTGCAGATTATCCTAACCAAAAGTTGCTGGATCTAATGCAGCAAATTGAACAACTTCATCACCATACGTAAGCATTTTAAGTAATCATTGTATCCTACCTAAATTTAATGTGTAAAACAATCGAAAACTTATATTTAATTTTGTTAAATTTTAGAGATACTACAATCATTCCCAGATTTTTGGATTTGTTACTTAATTTCAACAAGAACTCAATAATTGAGAAAACTATTCGTAAGATTGCACAAGATAAATACCAGGGTCAAGTGGAAATAATCTCATTGCCAGAAACGCCTGTAGCTTCAGAAAAGACGCAAAATATTTTGGTTGATGAATTAAAACAAATAACTGTGGTTCCAAGTGCATCAAAAACGAAAGTTGGAAATACATACGATATTTTAAAATCACCTCAAGAACAATTGCTTCCTCTTAATCAATCAGTGAACTCATTTAATTCTTCACGTCAACTCATCAGTTCTGGCAGTTTAAGCTTCTTTAGAAAATATAAAAATATTCTGATTTATATTTTCATTATCACAATCACAATGTCAATATTAGTGCCGTTACTTGTAGCAGTTTTTACTGCTTATGTGTCATCTTCAAATACAGATATTAGTAACCCAAATCATGGCTCTGTAAACATAAACGAAGATTTTACTATTGCTGCAAGTGGTTCTTCAAGTTTACATCAACTAAATTTTACTGATACTAATACTAAGACCACGACAAAATTGGTGACAGAAGCAGTGACAGAAATGGTTACATCCAGTCGTGCTGTTAAAAGGCACCACCGTTTCCATGTTGAAGTCTCATCAATTTTGGAATATAATCAGCTCATGGGAAGGTTTCCTAAAGGACGGATAGTTGTGGTTTCCATCGCAATTAACACTCCATTGGATTGGCCAAGAGAAGATTTTCCACTGACCAATTCTCTGGAAATTACACAACTTTCTTTGGATGGACCATTCACAGTGGTCCAGGTTATCAACATTTTGAGACAAGTACCAAATATTAAGCATGTCCATTTAAAAAATACAGAGAATAAAATGTGCGACCGGAATCTAGGTCAATTAGGTCTTGTCAAGTCGATAACAACAAAAGTTTACCTGCCAGTTCTAACATCAATGGTCATCCAGAATTTTACAACATGCACAGAAGTATATGAAGCTCTTGCCACCTCACTTGTACAAATGCCTAAGATCAAGGGCCTTGCTCTTTATAAAAGTCTTGTAGATGACAGGAATCACGTTTTTATTCAGCAGCTAATAAATAATGCAAAAGTGTCCTTAAGGCATCTTGTGTTTCGTGAAACATCAATGCTAACTTCAATTCCGTTACTTGAGGTGGGTAGTGGAATAATTCTGCCAAAGGTAGACCTACTTAGGATTGACTCGGTTGATGCAAATCGGACACATAAAGTAATACCGATTGGGAACAAACTAGCCAAAATACTACCAAGACTTAAAACTTTTGAAAGTTTTTACGGTTACTTAGAGTGGAGGAATGTTTCTAATGTATTTGGTTATAAAAATCTTACTAAATTGCAAATCGGAATAAACGTTCCAGTTGGGCATACAATATTTAGTGTTTCATTTTTCCGGTGGACACTTCCACTTTTAGAAGTAGCTAATGTTACTTTAAATTTCAAAATTTGTGTGGAAGATGAAACAAATATAGGAATGAGAAATCAAATTACGGGTTGGGAAAATGTCAGGGACACCTTGCAGTCAATAAGCATACGATCTAATTGTAAGATGCATGCTAATTTTTCAAATACTCCCACTCAAATGAGAAGGTACAGAGAAGAAAAATATTTGATTGAAAGAAATAAAAATGTGTTTATTTATCGTCTACTGGAAGACAGAAGGAAAAAATAGTAGTCAGTAATATTGTATGAAGTGTAAGTAACTGTTTCTCAAGTATCTGATTGAGCAGTAAAAAATTGAGTTGGGTTAAAAAACTAATTTTGGCACAACATAATAAGTCTTTACTAACACGTTTTATAACGTATAAATATCTTTAATGTATAATTTGGACATAAGTTAAAAAATATTTTGAGCAACATGTAAATGTAATTTTATTATTCACAGCTACCACCACGTAAAAGTTACATTTTATTTAAAAAGACTATTGAAATTTATAGTTATATTGAGCTGGACATGTTCTAATATTAAAAAAATCTAATTTTGTATTGAAATTAGAAACAAGTAAATATAATAAAGAAAATATTGACTGTAAATTAAATACTACTTCATTACTACACATATTTAAAAATTATTTGACAAACGAATGCACCTTGAACTATAGGCATAAATAACGACATATCTTTCAGTTCCTTTTCCGGAATTTCATAACACTCTAAAAATGATGAAGAATGATCATATTGTGCCACTCCAGCACTATTTTTAATGTTTACATAAACAACATTGCATAGATTTGAATGACTCTTATCGGAGCAAGATTTACTTAACCAAAAAAATAATCAGAGTTTGTTTGTATATCATGCGTTTTATCACTAATACATGAGTTTTGCTATTTCATAAGTAACAGAACGTTAATGGTGTAAAGGGCAATGCTAGCAAAATAGTTAGTTTTAGTTTCACGGTCAAACACAGCTACTCCATAATAAAATGATATCGGCCTTTGGGCTCTTAAAGATTTTCTCCAAATTTCGTATCCTTTATTAGTACTACTTTTCTTTTTTGTTTGAAAATCCCACAAACTTTTTGTCCTTCCTCCCCATGAAAACTTTAATAAGTTTTTACTAAACTCATAACATTTAGCGGCGATGGGAACACTCTCATAAATAACCATATACACAACACTCGCAATTAACAAATAAATTGTGTACACTTCAAACGGCAGAAAATGATAGCTTGTCATTAATACAATGTTACAAATTATGCTTAGCCCAAGTCCCATTATCATAAGAAGAACTGCCACGTGCCTAACAGGTTCTTCTCCAATTTGAAGAATGCATTGGAGTTTTTTATATTTGAATAATGAATGTAATCCCGGGCCTAACTGACTAATTTTTTTGAGACACACAATATACGTGTTAAAAATAACCATTGACGGCAGCAGTATTTTGGTATATGTACGGGTTGCTTCCAGTGTGCACCACTGTGTCAGTAAATATCTAAAACCAAATATCAGTTCCTTTGCAGGTGAATGTTTTGAAAAGTTGCTGAGAATATGAAATCCTGGATCAAGTCCCTTAATTACAAACCCTGGAGCCATGAAAATTCCTGTAAAAACCATGCTAAGAACGAGCCCATTCATCAAAAGCCCCATGACATCTGCAGTCTCTTGATGATTTAGCAGTTTTAATAGCTCTAAAACAGAAATTCAAAATACATTAATATTCTGCAATAACAATTTATTGCATATAGGTAATCTTACCTCGTTTCAGTAAAAACCAATATCCGAAACGCTTTTCTCGTAGACTCACAATTGCTTCGGCAACTGTGTGGAGACTTCTTTCAAAATAAAATAATGTATCGATGATGATATGAAGTTCCTCCAAGTACAGCATGTTGATAATGTTAAGACCAGAGCATAACACAATGAACATAGATAGGGCTAAATTGTTTATAAAAACTTGACGTGATAACGTTTCCGGATTTACGATGAATTTGAGTACAAGATACGTAGAAAGTGAAAGAGTTATAGCTAAAACTACAAATGACAAGTAGAAAGGTATCAATTTCTTATGATTCTTTTGAATAATATATTTTTCTCTATCTATATCCATTTTGGTGACATATCGGTAAAGAAATGGTTTGTATAAATTTTCACTAAGCCAGTATGCTTTCCACATTAGTGGGGTCGCCATAGTGGGTTATTTTGTCAAGTAAAGATATTTAGGCAACGTCTTTACAGTTCTAATGTCTTTATGTGTGTCTCATTCAATTATTGTGGATCTATATGCCTAAATGCACTAAAGTGTTTTTTTGGAGGAGAAACCTTAAAAATGAAGGAGAAAAAACAATCAATTTGAAAATAACCAATATGTTAAAAATAGTAAGTTAGGTGGTGTTTTACGTAAAGAATTTAAAATGATCTATGAATATAAATAGACTATGACATGAAAAACAATAAAATTTATAATACGTTTTTGTTAAATTTGGTTTATATCAAACGAGTTTAATTTATTTTTTAATTTGTTTTAAGATTCTTTGTGGAAGTTAGTTTGCTTCACAGATTTCAATAATGGATAGTTTGTACGTTATAAAGCTACATTAGATGTGATGTAATTTATGAATATCTATTCATATGAACAAAACGCATTACTACAATAGAATGGATGTAAAACTAGGAAAGGTAATTTAGGGAAGGAAAGGAATAGGAAAAACTATCAAATGATTAAAATTTCTTTACCTTCATTAAACATGCATTTGCCGGATAAAAATTTAGCGTATATGAAAAGGTCAAATTCAATTGCATGGAAGCACTAACAAAGAAATAAGGCTTGCATGGAGCAAAATTAATTCATTGCTGAAAATTTAAATGCAATATTACAAATAATTACTTATATTTCAAAAATCTTATATTTCGTGAAAGCGTATGAGTTGTTTGAGACAGTCACATTAATTTATATTCATTCAACAGCACAACACCTATTTTCATGCTTTATCGTTCTACATATTTACCTACGTGTATAAACCTTGAGGTAAAGATCATCATCTATTTGCTTAAATTGAAGTTAAATGATGACTTCATAGCTTTAGAGCCATTTATCTCCCTTTTTGAAATAGTTTTAATGAAATTATCGTTTAAAACATCATCTCATCAATGCTTACACCGTTTTCTATTTGCCTTAGTTTTCATGTTTCATTTCTCACGTTTCAGCTTTGCAAATTTTGAGCTTAATCGCTAAAATATTCTTGGTTTTGTAAACAAAGGCCTTCAATGGCATCTCTTGAAGCGTGAAATGTCTTAAAAATTTGTAGTTTTATGATTTCTCAAAAATCACAGAATCCCCAGTTTTGGGATCATCCATTTAGTACGTAACGTTAAAAAACATATTTTTAAAAGCCGATATGGAAAGTATTACTAGTAAGTACAGATGTCAAATCAATTTTTTAATTCAAGATGTCAAATACATTATTTTTTAAGAACGATAAGAGCTTTGCAAGTCAGTGCTATCACATTCTTGATGTAAGTAAACTGCGTCATTCTACCCAATATTAGAACATTACCGTGACGTAACAGTATTGGTCTACAGCTCCTTAAAAACTTCTTCATTACTCGACTCTCGCTTCTATTTCCATCCCAGCTATGCTTTCTCCAAGATCCCAAACACTTTCCTTGTTTTATACACAATTGTTTTCCAACGTACAGAACCATTAGCCAAAAGTTAAATAGGCTCAATGAAGAACACAAAATCACACCTTTAATCAGCCAACCCAATTTACTCCAATGTCTTATGAGAGTATAGCCAGAAAACGCTGGAAGAATAGTGAAGAGCCAGTGTGTTGCGGTAATAAATGGACCAAAAAAACACATTCCGTTTTCATTAAAAATTTGCAAAGTTCGGTAGCACATGCGAAGATTTCTGGGCGTACGTAATACTGAACTCATTTTATACGCTACGATTCCTTTACTTAAGTTTAATTCCTTAGAAAATAGTAAAGAAAGTGAAAATATGAACGTTAAGATGAAAATACAATCAAATGCTATGCTAAATGCAAATATAAAGATCATATAGACGTGACAGAAAGTAACGAGAAATCTTATAACTGAATAATGGTAAATAGATAAAGGAATAAGCTGTCCTAAAAATAGGGACATACGACAGTCGTATATGCATCTGATGGACTGAAGACTTGCAAAAGTTAAGGTTATTAGCATATTCATAAATATTATTGTGTCCAATGCTAAAATTTTAGCATCAATCCAGGCTCGCTTGGGTCTGAAATTTTCTGGTTGAAAGAGACAAGCAGTATATTTAATCATTTATAATCGCTTTTCAAAATAAATAAGTAATTTGGTGAATAAATAAGGTAAATAAACTCACCCTTAATATTCTTGCAGACCTGAAAAGCCATGCTAAAAGCAATAGCCATGCTATCCATGGAAACATGAGTAATTGTAAACGTTAAAGTATAAAACATGGCAATGACCCCATCAAGAAGAAGCAGTACTATGCTTTTATATGATTCACGGTATACAAATTTCTTTACTCCAATTGTAACAGCAAGTATGAACCAAGTAGTTGCTAACTTTGCTATAACGGGCACCTTGTGAAAGTATTTGGTTTCACTTTTGGAAAGTAGCATTTTATGATTTCTGAAATCAAATTTGAAAATGAAAGCACCAAAAGCACTTCCTAAATTGGTAACTAAAGCTAATATGGAATAAAAACGGTAACTAAACATCTTCTATGATAAGAATTATATTGTGATGTAAGGTATGAACCAGACAATGTAATATAATGGAAGCAAAATTCCAACAAAACACTTTAGATAACTTTACACGCAAAAACTGTTCGGAAATTTGGGTTATTTTTCTGACAAAAATACAGGAAACTCTTAAGCTAATCTATTTATTTACTCAGGTATATGAATTCAGGTATTGAAAGTTGTACAAAATAATTTCGAGCACTTAACAATTGTCAGTAAGATAATTAAATTAATTAACAAAAGATTGAATATGACTATTAACTCACTAAACAGTCAGTCAGTAAAACACAATTCACGCACTCATAGAAGAGAACTGAAACGAGACAGGAAAGACATGTTTGTAAATGTAGGTATGTCAGTTTACCTACTGTAGGAAATTCCGATGACTTTGGAATAAAATATTTGTTGTTCGTTAAAGATGGCTACATAAATTCGTTGCAAACAAATATATCGTAATAAATAACTAATGATTGAACATATAATCGCGGAACTCTAATTTAGCAGTGACTTGCTGTGTTTAACTATTTATTTTGTTTATTTGAACGAACGAGTCAAAAACATTACAATTTCATCAACAAGACACATGCCTATGTAACCACTCAAGCTGCCATCATTAATATTTAACTTGATATTTTACACCAGGCTCATTTGAAAGCATTTATCAATAGGTTTGCTGCAGTGAGATTGTCAAGCATAAAGTAAAAAAAACTATGACTTGCTTGAAAGCTGCTTATATTATTTGCCGAATAAAAAAAACGTTTTTAATGACGAAAGCATAAAGTACTCATGAAATGATTAGTAAAAGACACGTACAACGTATGTAAATAATTCATACAATTACTTATTAATGATAAATTTGTGATGAAGCGTCCATGTATATGGCTTAATTATGGTAAATAGTCGTTAAAGACAAAAAACATGGTTTCTAAGCTTATGAAAACATTTGATTGCTATATTTTATCACTTTGTTTTTCCTATATTATAATATAACAAATTAATAATTACAAACCATTGTTTTGCCATATAAGCCTAGATAATTTTAGAATCCTGATTGTATGTGATTACTTCAGAAATGTTTTAAAAACCCCGCTGACCTACACTGATAAATTTTCAATCCATAAGTGTGCTACGCTACCAACCAACTGAAGCACTGCAATTATGATTCTCTAATTTATACAACGGATTAAATATATTTTGACAAGAAGTTTTAGAGAGTGTAACCTTTTATTTAGTTTTTATTTGAATATCATACCGTCGTAATGATCCGCCATCCATACATAATAAAACATTTAGTCAACTTCAACGGAGCTACTTTGAAAATATTATGCATTTAGGAGAAGTTGATTTTTTGTGTTAAAATGGTATTATGATTCCAAGAAGAAAAGCTGTTTGCTACTGCTAGCCTTGATGCATGTAATATAAATCTAGATATAACTCTTTTTTAAATGCTACTTGGTACTAATTACTACTTAAACTGCATGCAAATTTTACCATATCGGCAAGAGAATAGCATCAGTGCTTTTATAAACGACCTCAGAGAAATAATCTGTTTCAAACTCTAATCCAATCTGATACACAGATCCACACATCAGGGCTACCGGTCGAAACGTTTGGATATTTCTTTTAATGACTTGCCTTTCAATACAATATACCTTTGAAGTCATCTGCATCTCCCCTGCACTGACTGTTGACTGACAATATTTCAAGCTTTCCAGAATATTTGAGCTTTTTGTATGAACTTCCACAAAGAATTCCAAAAGTACATATAAAAGTACTCCACATAATAACGCAACCGTTGGCATGAACCAATATACAACCAATGGCAACGAGTCATAAACTCTGATGCTGACTGATGTAAAAATTACACAAGTCCAAAAACCAACAAAAAGGATAACACCCAACAGTGTGGAAGATGGCCCTCGCAGTATTAGCATCACAAGTTGCAAAGTATTGTACCATTTGAAAAATGCCCCAAATTCGCTAAGTTTCCGCATGGTTGATATCTCCGATCTCCACGGTACCAATTGAGCAATGATTTCCAAACTTGTGATGTACAGTTCCAGCAGATATATAACCATGAATACAAACAAGCAAATGAATCGACATGCCTCAATTACACAAACTGATGAGCAAATAATACGAAGGACAAATACTGCAATGGAACACGCCTGTCGACATTGAGAATCGTCTTTGGAGCATATCTGATCTTTGTCAATGAACTTGTTAAATGTGTAGGAAAATGGATCCAACCTCAAATAAACGCCTGCGGGAACAAATGCAAAAGGCATTATGAGCATGGCAACAGCAAAACCGTTGAGCACGTAAATCCGATATTTCCAGAATTTGACTGAATGATTGTCAAGTTTCCACAGAAAAACATTAGGCTTGATTATATCTGAAAGCAAACATTAAAAGAAGGAAAATTTTGAACCGCATGTAATCCCTACTTCCTTAAAACATATAAAGTTTTTTATTTGGTTACCCAGTTGAAGCCGAAGACCTTTAAGTTTCTCTAGTCCACTGACAATTGTTTCCACGTTTCGTGAAATGACATAAGCAGGAGCCCAGTAGAGCACAGAAGTAGCTGCAAATCCAACGGAAAAGACCTGAATCGCCTTGTTTTTGTCATCATCTCCCCAATTTGTTGCTACGTCCATGCATGATCCAAATCCAATAATGCCGGCGACAATAAATGTGTTAAAATACCACAACTTGAGAAGGGAGCATGAAGAATTTCGAAGATATCTCGGGTTGACTTCAAATAATTCATTTTCCGAATCCCACTGTAAAATACATGGGGAAATTTTATTGTGAATTCGGAATAAATTGTTGTAAATCTGGAATGGCTTCGAGCAGTAAAAACTGGATGGCTTCATTTTGTGTTTACAATAAACATATAGGTGCGCCTTGGTTGAAAAGTGTTTCAATTCTGGTCATAAAATAAGTAATGGAGTGCTGGTTAACTGGTTAATAACTGGTTAATTGCATAAACATTTAGGTAGTACAGTTGGTAGCTAGAAAACTTGTGGTGCCAGTGAAAAAAATTATATTAACATTTAGATATCAGCACTGAGATTAAAACCTGATTCAACTCTTGTAACAATTAAACTAATTCTAGAAAATTCTCCAACTAGATTGGACATTATTCAAGCCATGTGATATAAAATAATGGATGTTATTATTACGCATAATTGACGTTATTAATCGTAGAAATATTTGGGAGGCAAAAAACGTATCACATATCGAAACATTCTGGAGTTCCTTGTCTCCCTAAGGTATCCCCCTAACAATATTTCGAAATTACTGATTGCTCATTCTCGTTGTGTTGAGCATTTGAAGCATTTAAAACAGAGAAAACATTTAGTTACGTATGTATATTGTTTCGTGCCTATTTACAAAAAGTACATCTTTCCGGACATGGAAATTCTTACGGAGCACGGGAGCGGTGTTCCCAGAGATTTAATTTTTAGGATCAGGGATTTGTTATCTGATCAGGAACCCGTTTTTTTGCTCACCAGGGATCTGCCACTAGTTTGGGGAGCAAAAACGGTATTTTCGGCGGGGCGGTTTTTTGCTCATCAGGGATATTTTATGGAAAGTCAGGGATTTCCGTGGAAATTTCAGCGAATTTCAGCGTTTTTTGGTCTCACCAGTGATTTGTTTGGGGTCATCAGGGATTTTGTTTTAGATCAGGGATGGGTTTCACCAGGGATTTTTCAGGTTGACCAGGGATGGCTAACTTCATGCTCCCGAGCCATTTGTAAGAATTTCCGTGTCCGGATCTTTATATATCCAAATGAGCGTAGCAAGGTGGTTAACTGAAAACTATATTGACCTTGTGTTAACCCCAATTAACACCACTTCCCACATTGAAAATAGCTTTTGGATAGAAGTACAGCAAATTCTACAAAACTACATGTAAATAAAGCATTCATTTACAGAAAAAACAGTTAGTACGGCCAATAAACAACCAACAGCTCTATAATTGTCTAGAACATCGCATACTTATTCATTTTTAATAAAACAGATACAAGCACACTTTGAAATTGGGAGCCATATCTTTTAACACATAAGAGAATGGAACACAGCGATAATTATCCATAATAGGATAACTACCTTTGGTAGATAAATGTTACAAAATACATAAAACGAGTCAATGTCTCCTGGTCTCCGAGGAAATTGTGATTAAATATCAATAATTCCTTATCACCAGAGAAAGAGGAAATATGCACGAAATCTGAGAAAATATGCACAAAAAATCGACAAAATAGAACATGAAATAGGAAAAATTTTCCCCAATTTTTACGCTATTTGCTTGAAAAATCAGCAAAATAGGACAAAAAAGGACAAATTTTTCCAATTTTCA
>JAQIXX010005273.1:0-14303 GCA_034700605.1 Willowsia nigromaculata | reverse complement strand
CGATCTGAGGGAGTCGACAGTATCTGGAAAACTTGACTTTGTTGATCTCCAAATCTGCAAGTGAGGTCTGGACTAAAGGAATTTTATTTATGAGCACACTTTCTGCATCTGCTTAAAAGACGCAGAGGAATTTTGCTTCGCTCATTTTCCAAGCAAAAACCATGTATCCTTTTGAGTGATCAGTACTTTTTATGCATTTGCATTTAAATTACATGTTAGATACCCGACTATTCGAATCTACAGTGATTTAAAAAATATAATTATATATGAATATATGAATATAAAGCATGTTTGCAGAGATGTACATAAATCAGAGGGAAAAATCGTGATTTATTATTTGTTTGGGATATCGATATCACACCAGTTTGTGTTGAGTGTTTGATTTGATTGGAACATGAGAATAATCTGTTAACATATTATCAGAGGAATATGATTTGTTTGATATGAGAGAAACCTTCAATATTTGTCGAAAATTGCTAAATTAAACATGCAATAACAAATCAATTTACATGCTACTGTATTTTAATCATACGTATCGTAGCATGTCATTTTTTTCTTGATTGAATGAATAGAGCACCTGACTTTCGAACACATTAAATACACAATGCAATATACACTAACCTTTGCTGCATATACAGTATATAAAGATTATGCAAAATTGTGCTGCTCTTACATTAAACATGAAAAAGAGGAGGAACGTTTCCAAAAGTCAAAAGTTGCAAAATTGAGAATGAGACCATATATTTATTTAATTCAATGATATCTCGAGAGGTTTAATTTTTCGCATGTATACTTAGCTCTTAATATGTTATGAGAAACTGACATGATTACTGCAGCTGCAGAAACCTGACTAAAATCTCAAACAAAACCCATTAAGTTTTTAATTTCTGAAGTGCAATTTATGTAAATGGGTTGATACATACATTAGTAGATCCATGGATAAATACTTGAAGTTTCTCCTCTCTGGTGTCTAGAAGAGAGCCCTTGAGATACTCTCATTAATTGGAACTTGAATCATTGAATCCGAATAATCCGATGAAATACATTGCATAAAACTTCATATAATATTTGCAAAGTGCATGTTTTTAATGGAAAGAGAGGATTCGTTGATTTCCACTTAATTTTGTAGTCTTATCCTTGTACAAACCAATTAGACAGTAATGCTCCCATTTTCCACCTTTCAATCACAACATTTCATTCTGTATGCTTTTTATGGGATGCGATGAATGAAGGGTTCTTTATAGTATATTATGTATTGCATAATAAATTTTTTATACAGACTAACAGCAGCCTGAAGGGACGTAGAGCCGTATTTTCAAAAGTTATTTTTTTATATAAATGAGCAAACTTTAGTGTTTACAATACATCATCCATCGTTGAGTTGCAGTAAATCTACTTCCGCTTTCGGGTTTCATAGACATTGTAGGCATATCTACTGACAAATTCATGATTGCTTGTTTAGATTGAATGAAATACTGCATAGAGCCGATTATGTGGTATGTGTACACAAAAAAGCAAAAAAGCATTTCAATCTCAAGTATCAACTATCAAGTCTAAAGTAAATGAATCGAATGGAGGGAACGATAACATTAAATCCTTTATCACACCATCCTTATGATTATAAGTTATGACCTCAAAAAAGTATCTACTTGGAAGCCCTCTCATCATGTATGCCATTACTTATTCTATTTTGCGATAAGCTTGTTTGTTTCGCGAAAAGGTGCAGCCCTCAGGCTCCGGTAACATTTCCAGAAAGCAGGGATCAACAGCCTTATCGATCTGTTGCAGTTGCCAAAAACAATATAGAACAACTAAAATGAAAACATGAATGAAATTGAATTACATTTTTGCAACATATTTCAATGAGAGGTCAAAGGACCTGACCAAAGAGCTAAGCCCAAACTGAATTTGACAGATGATGATGATCTAAAAACGCTTACAAAACTTTCTCTTTTTGCACCAATGATTGTCTTTATCAGGTTTTCTCATCACTGGAGGCTAAACGGCCTAGTCACCTATTCTTCTCTGATCTTCCTCCCCAATAACTAACAACAAATATAAATAAAAGGCTTGGGGAAGAAGAAATACCTGAGTCAACTATGACAGCTTTATCAAGCACAAAATAAAATGTTCATAAGACAAAACAAAATTAATGCTGAATGCAGAGAATTTATTTATTTTTGACATGAAAAATTACACTTGATATAAAAAAGACTTCATTGAATTTACATCTACAATTTTTCACGCTTTGAAAAAAAATATTTTTTTGTAAAAATTTCTGGAAAAATCATCGATAGTTACATCAGGCTACCTCATTTATCAGTATACATATTTTTAATTTCGAAGCTCAATTCAGTATGGTGAATGAAAATTACACCTTTTTTGGCTGCATGCATGGTTAAGAAAGTACAAAAAAATCATTTTTAGGAAATGAGGTTTGGAAGTGGGAACAAAAAGCAGCGAAGCGTTATTACTTCTCCTCACACCATTCGTTCTCTTTGCGAATTTGATCCTCCTCCGCAGCAGTGAAGTCGTTCTTGATATTGAAAGTACGACGAATCTCCTCCGGGGTTTTCCCTTTGATCATGTTAGCAACAGTCTTGCACGTGACATCCAGAAGTCCTTTGATGTCCAGATAGTTGGCAGCCTGTGTGAAAAACCATGCATTTAATTTAGTGCTGTGATCAATAATATTAGCATACAATACATTATATTTTAATTAATTAAATTACATCTTACCAGAATCAAATCGAACAAGATGGACTGCTCAACTTTGAGGAAATCCTGATCCCACTGACTAATATCGTCAGTCCGCTTTTCACGGGTGTCATCGTCATCAGCCACTGGAGGGTCGCCCTTTAATAACAAAAAATAATAACTAGTTGTATTGTTTGCGCCAAACCAAATTCATAAATTATTGAATATTAGTCTTATATTAATTAAGCATTAATCATTTTTATAAATCCCACCTGATGCTTCTCCGACCATTCAATCACACGCTTCAGAATCTCACCACGCACATTAGGCAATGGGATCCTCTCCTCGTTGCCCTCCTCCGTGTTAACGCCTAAATCCTCCAGCATAGTCTTAATTGTGGTCGACATTTTAGCAATGTCAACATCCACCGTGAAGTTCATGTGGTCAGAACTCTCTAAAATGACCTTCGGCATCTTGAACGGCTCAGATGTACCAGTGAAGCAACGCAATCAATCGAAAACGGAAGTCTACTCGGAGTTCGAAAATTCACACTATCTTCACGAAATGCAGACGCCAAAACGTTCGCGTCATCTGCCTTCTAAAAAAGCACAAAAGCTGATTATTAAAATCACGATATGACAAGTGTGGGGACGAAATCAAGTCGAAACTTGAGATGACGAGAAAAGTCTTTCAACAGCAGTTCAATCAGTTCGAGTTTGTTGCATAGGCAACTTGACTGCTCAAAACTGTCAAGCAGATGTTCACCTGTTGCTACAGTCATATTGTCACCGTCACTATGTCGCGTCTGCCTTTTGTTCAATTCCTGCAACGTGTCTGCCTGAAAGGCATAATCATTTACTTTACCTTTTCGTCGTCACTTTCCCCACGCAATGCAATAAGCAATGGTATAGGGTGCTTTCACCTTACAAAATAAAAAGAATGACCTTTCAGATTAACTGTTATTTTGGCTTTGGCTGTTATATAAGAAATAAGAGTACAATAACCGTCAACCGTTCATGGTTCATGGTGCATGTTTTTCAAAAATTATTATGAATTTATGCACGCGTGTACGTGGGTGTGCGGGAGAAAGTCACTGTTACATAATATTTAATGACACTCTATCTAGACCGGATGCTGCTGTAAGGATTCAGGAAAAGGTGGGGTGATTCACATTCGCCTCATTTTAAAATACATAATGCTTTGACATTTATGAAAAGTAGGAGAGTCTTCTTTAAGATGGCTTCCTTTCTACTTGTTTTTTGCAATCTTTTTATTCACGTTTTCGTACGTGTGTATACACATTATTCCAATTTGCGGTAAAAATCAATATCAATGTAAATAGTTTTTTTTATCAGCATCCAGCAACATTATCAGGGAAGTCACATCCAAGACTAACTGGATTGAAAACTGTTCCAGCTGCGCATCTTCCAGGGTAAACGGTCCAGGATCCGCCGTTATTTTCGCAGGTGTAAAAGATAGGAGAGCATTCACTTGTTGGGTCGGGGTTTAATCCAACGTGTTTGCAAACCTCGGAGGGTGGAGGTGGGGCAGCTGTAGTGGATCTTGTAGTTGTCTATTTGAATCACATTGAAAATGTTCTATTATTTGGAGAACTGTAGTTGCAAAGTCTTTTACGCAATGAAATGACAAATTGGCATAAAAAGAAGAGATAACAATATGTCGACTTACAGGGCTGGTGTTGGCTGGATCTTCAGTGGTGGTTGGAGGTGGGTCTGGGTATTCTCCATTGAGTGCACGGTAGATGGTCTTGGTAAGTGGGAACTTTTCTGGACCGCAAAGGCCATGGAAGTCATCAGTTTCAATGGACCAGATCATGCCACCTCCGAGACCCAAGTTGTTGGCAAATCTCGCCTGCAAAAAAAGTTAATCCTGAGTTAAGGCACAGCTTAAAAATTTGTGTTTCGCCATCACACCAAAACCGAACAGTATTTCATTGAAGTAAAGAGAAGGGGAAATTTCTTGCAAATGATAGGAATAGGCTTTCAAGGCTTTCACTAGGGGCATTAAAAGACACGAATGCGTGGTTTTTCATGATAAGGAAAGATTTAAAGATTCAAGGGAAAAGACGTCAGATACAAAATGTACTTTTCTGAGATGAAAAGATTATCTAACACATTGACATACCTTGTTCGCAAGACTTTCAGCATTATCATATCCAATCCAGCTTCTGCCATTGAAGGCGTATGGAGTTTGGTAATACTCGTCATTCACAACTGTCCATTGTCCTTGTTCAGAACCCATTTTCTCGCAAATCTATCAAAGTCATTAGCAGAAATGAAAATTTTGATGTGGTTTTAGTGACGCATATCGACTACACTCACGATATCGTATTTATAACGTAACAATTATGGCAAAATACTAATTGTAAGTCCAATATATGCATAATCCATTTCAACGTTCAACAAAAAATCTACTACAAGAGGAAAGAATGCGTGTAACAAAATCTGCCACTTTACTAGAAGTAGATGTAGCAAAAGCAAATGTATGTATTCCATGAATATTTATCTATGATCAGTAAGTGGTCAAGAGGATCAAGACTTGCGTGCCGAAAATGCACCAACCGTTTCCAAATTTGGTATTCTATGAAAAGCTGATCCAGTTTGAATCTAGTAACACTTTTCCGAGCTGTATCCTTTTTCATAAGGCACTACTAGTGTAGTAGTCTTCATGGAATCGAATTGTCTTTGCAAATAAATTTTGTATCGATTGACTTGAGCGTGACATATTCAGCAGATTATTGAGCTATACAACGATTACGTGCCTACATGATCTCTTTTAGTTGGTGACTACTAGATACTTGTGCAACCATTCATATATACTTTCAGTGATCTATTGTCTATGATAAAAGGTTGGGATTTTTATCGAATATAGTATGTAGTTATGGGCATATAGGATCAGAATGTCAGTGTCATTGTGTCACCTCATTATATCCCCAAATTCCTGCTTCCCTGGTGTATGGTCCAGCAGGAATTGGTTGTTGAGCTGGGGCGTAAAGGCTCGTCTGTGAAGGGTCATCCAAAAGGAAGCCTGTAAATCAATTGAAAGCAAATATGTGCTCAGAGCGAAAGCAAACCGATTTTCAGCTATTTACACATATAAAAGCCTACAGCTTGTAAATAACTGTCTAGCATCCACTATAAAAAGTAATTTTGGCGGAGAAAATGAAAGTATAACATGTGAAAGATGACTATATAATTTTAATGGAAGTAATATACCTCGTCCGTATGTTCCCATCCCTAAAATGAGTTTCTCCGGGGCAGCTCCGTGCTCAATCCAATAGCGGATGCTGTAGTTCTGTATAATAAAGATACATGTAGTAATAATGCTTATTACGTAGTGAGATGAAAATGTTATTTTGCAATCATGTTAGTCGAATGCAATAAAAGCGTTTTCAGGAAATGGGGAAATATGAGACATGAGCCAATTTGCAGGCAAGAAATATTGGACATACGGTGTTTAGCATGATGTTATCGCCAAAATCGATCGCTGGATTTCCGCCGAGGGGAGAGTGATGTCCGGTGAAGGTTTCCCAAGCACCTGGAATAATGTTTGGAGAAGAGTTTGTAAAATGGAGATAGAGTGGAGGATATGATACGGAATAGATTTACTGTTATGTTTAGTAAACTTGTGTTGTAAGAGTGTAAAAACGTACCGTGGAAATCATAAGCCATGACGTTGATGAAATCAAGACCACTAGTTGAAGAGAAAAGAATCAATTAATAAAGCAAATCGCATTTGAGTTATTTGTATAATAAGTTGAGCTTTGATTTTTCATTGCATTGCAAATGATATACATCTAAGCATTAAGTAAACAAGAGCAGTACTTTTTAACAAATTAATGGAGTTACCGCATATTGTTTGAAATTATGGAAATGGAAAGCATTTTAAGCAAAGCATTTTGAGATTTAAGCAAATGTTTGCAAAATGATCTTCAAGCATGTTCATAAAAGTCAAGTGTTGCAATTAATAATCATGTTATATCAAACCTTACCGTGATACAGCAGGGATATCATAAGCTAAACACGAAAAATAAAAAGGTTTTTATTTTAGTCATTTGGCTGTAATGATTTGAGCAAGAGTTGTTTAAAAACATTTGGTTAGAATTAAGCCTACCAGTTTCAATAGTCTTGACTCCAGCAGATACAGCAGCTGTCAAAAGATAATTGTGTGGGTCCAATTCTGCACGGAGTTCGTTTATCAAGATAACAAAGTTTTCCTGCGATTGAAATATTGTAACAATATAAGTAATTCTTTAACTCAATTATGAAGTGTCGCTATTTAAACCATAAAGTTCGACACTTATCAAGCTGGCTAATCACTTTTCTGGCATGATCTTATCAATATTACTCTAGTTTCATTTCATTTGCAAAATTGCGTAATCATTGTAACTTGTTGAGAACTAAATATAGCCCATATTATCTTAAACATATTTTTGGCTTGTTCAATCGTAAATTAACGTAAAATCGTTACTGCTCATTAAAATACATCTTAAGCTCTTTAATTACTGATTGCATTGCAATTATGATTGCGTACCTTGTCTTCTGGAGCAGCACCTTCTCGGTTTGCAGGGTATTCCCAGTCAAGATCCAAACCTTGGTTTAAAAAAGGGTAATGTGAGAAACTAACTAATTTTAATTGGAGACACAATAGCTCATGAATTCATTCTACTCCTTCCATCCATACCATCAAATCCTTCCTTTTGGAGGAATGGAACAACGCTTGAAACGAAAGTACGACGCTTTGCTGGGTCCTTGGCCATCTACAATGCAAACAATGACATGCATAATATAACTTAAAGCACACTTTATGCAAAATATAACTTCATTGGCCACTTCAAAGGAAATCAAAGCAATACAAACACTACAGCGACTATCACAATACAAAAGACATCATTTCATACCGCTGAATATTTTGCAGATCCTTCGTTCCAACCTCCGATGGCCACCAAGGCTTTCAAGTTGGGATTTTGTCGCTTCAAGCCGGTAAATCTCTTCATGGCACCTATTATATTTATGTGCATGATCAATATTTTAACAATGGTATGAACAATCATTGATTCAAATTACTAAATAGCTGACAAGTATGCACACAATAAAATAAACCAAACTTTGTGTTCTTCATTTTGGTAAACACATTTCAAGTAAGACTACTCGCAATAAGTATTTCTAGATACTTTTGATTACATGACATCAAATGTCTAGTGATCCGATTTAGAACTTTAACTAAAGAGATATACTATAGCCTATACCCATGCAACAATTTGAACCAAAAAGGTCCGACGATACTGATTACACTTATGTACAACTAATTATGAAGGTGTGGGAGTTTGTTGTAGACTTTGGAATCAGATTCGGAACAAAAGTTAATTTGAAAGACTTAAGTAGAAGTATTTCTGGAAGGGGAAAATTATATTTTTATCTACATCGAACTAAACATTCTAAAGAGTCGCAGTCCTATCAGTTAGTACATACTTAGGTACTATGTATACATCCCAATTTTAAGGATTAAATGAGCTTGCGCACGTGTCTAAAATTAATTAATCTAGAAGCTCAGGTTGTAAAAAGCGCTTTACTCTCGAATACTTTCTGATGATCCTTACTTTCCTTTCTATTTCTTATAAGTGCTAAAAGTAAGTAAGTCTCGCCTCATCCTATACTGAAAATTTGAAGGTTAGAATCAGATTTTCATGCTCACAATAAACACATAGCATTTCTCTTCCTGGAACCTTCAGGAACCTAGATGAATTTATCAATAAACCCGTTTTCTTACAAAAGCTGTAAATCTACATTTGCATTGTGCATGGTACTACGCAATTACACCGGTACTCAACAATGTCAAGAGTGGAAAGTTGTGCTTTCTCACATTAGTTGATTAAACTACATTTGAAGACTCCTTCTAAAACTCTTTTTCATAGAAAAGTTACTCTCAAAATTTATGCTCATGTCTCATGTCAAAAACATCCGGCTTGTCTTCACAATGCATATCGCAAAATCTCTCAGCCTCCCTCTGAGTTTTCAAGTTGTGATGCCTTACCTCGACCTGAAACCACAAAATGAAACAGTTTTTAAGTTCTCATCTCCGTTCTTGGAAATTAAGCCCCATTGAGACTCAGGCTTAGACATTTAATTCCTGTTTAATATATAATTTTGATGAACTCGCTCTCAGCTTACCCCAATTTTCCTCTTCATCATTGTAAGGATCCAAGACGAGAATTCTGTTGTCTGGTCCAAGTCCAACAAATCCATAGATGATATGCGTGCATGCGAAAGGATCAATTTGCTCTACATCAAATTTCCCATTTCCTGGTCTATACACGGCCCATGATCCATAATAGCAGACCATCTTCTTGTCCGCAGCTAAAAAAATTATGCGTATTTAGAAACGGAAATGAAGTAATACCTTTTTCTATGACCTTGTGGGAATTCTATTAAGATGCTTAGAGAAGAAAAAAGATGAATAGATTAAAATCAGTAGATCAGGATGCTTTAGTACAAACCTGGTTTTACGGGGCTAGCTATCACAGTTGTGAAAACTAAACCCAAAAGGGTTATCAAAAGTGTTCCGTTCATTTTTTGGGCAGAGTTTGTTCATGCGATTGTCACGCTTAGGAAACAGTTTGAAAAGTGAAATTTACTCACAACACCGACTCGACTTTTATATTAAAATTATGAGACAGACAAATGCATAAAATTATTTCGCATTATTTTGTCAATATTGTCATGTATTGTAAGTATTATACAAACAATTAAACGATTTTCCTGATTCCATCTTATCGGAATTAGATGTTAAATGATTACTTGAAATTATCATTATCTACAATCAATCATATGAAATAGACATTTGGGTGGTATAATTAATATGAATAATGAATATATGATTCATACAATGGAGCATCAAGTGTTTTCGTAAAATACTTTGCATCTCAATTCAGGAAAACATGAGGAATCATATTGGAACAAGCCTTCCAGCATTGTGGCACGTGTATATTTTCATGCAAAATCGTAAAATAAAATGTTTCTGTACGTCAGACATACAGTTGTTTTTTATTTATCTCTGCGATATCGTTCTTTTGCTTTGCTTTTCTGAGAATTTGATTCCCAATCTATTTGCGCTTGTCAGTTATTGACTCTGTCAACAAATGTTTGAGGTATTATTGGAGATGATGCCTGAATTATCGTTGAAACGTTTCATTTGCTTTACTTCCAATGATTTATGTTATGCGGTGTAGGTGAGATGTCTCATCTCGATGATGATCTATTCCCTATTATGTATGCACAATTAGCTTTTGATGTGCACATACCTACCTAAATTGTACATGATACATGAACTGTTGAACCGTTCTGTTAATGAGTATGCAATGAATAGTATGATTCGATAAAATATCAGATTGCTAATTAATAATCGCAAATTGAGGATGACTGAATTTTGGATTTATTTGCTTTGGAGCAGATGCTTTCCAGACTATAATTGCCTCTAGGAAGGAAATAGAAAATAGGTGGCAATACTGGCAATGAGATGCTAACGCAAACCACTAAACCATTACACACAACAATATTTGCACTCTGTGACTAGCTACTGTAGCTATCTATACATAAATCTATGTTTTAAAAGTTACCTTGTGCATCTCTATAAGTTAGAGCAATTTAGAAATTATATACGAGAACATGGTATGGTGCATTCTACTGAGACTGGGGCGAGGTCAACCATAATTAGATCATCATTTTATCAAAAGTTCGAAAATTGATACAGCAATACATCGATAACAGCCCAAATTGCAATATTTATTATATGCGCCGGTACGAGGTTTAGTATAGTCGTAAAGCATTGAAGCGAACGCGAGACGACTAGACTAGGCTGTAGAGTAGAATTACATTAAAGGTATAGGTATCTAATTACCTTAATCGCATTTGGTAGATGTTGAGTTTGCATGTGGTTTTAGTGGATGTGACATGGAAATAATGAGCGAAAGTAAATTGATATTTTCCATATACTACTTTGCAAGTCATGATCAAACTGGAATTGTGTATGGAAAACTTTTTAAAATCATTCCAGAGAATTGAACAGTGTTCAGATATTACGGTCATAGTGAGTTGTTTTTCTGATTCTGTTGTGAATCACATCATGGACTATTGACAAGATGAAACAGTGATTAGGCATATGTAGGTATTGTTTGGTGATAAGAGAATTTTAATTCAAAATTTAACATTAATATCTTTGTATAAAAACCTGCTAATGAATTAGTCATCACACAATTTGCAAGATATTTGCAGATAACAACCAAATAACCCTAATACCCAATAATAACCAGTCAGCCACAAATAGATAAGCGAACCAAAACCTAGTTTACACAAAGCATTTACAAGGTTTTTAATCAGAGACAAGTGTGACGTTAATTAGCTATTGACAATGATTGAAGATGTGGAGAAAGATCCATTGTGCTATCCAGAGCCAGAATTACTTTGTGTGAAGCCGTGTAATTATCATAAATTGATCAACTTTTAAATTACCGATCATTAAAATTAAATAGTTGTGATATTTTGTAGCTAAATGCGCGACAAAGGAGGTTACCCCGATCATTATAGCCAGTTATATATGTACAGACAGTATTAGTTTGAGTTTTGTAAATCATGTTTCAGAATAAAAGGTAAATTTTATTTCCAATGATGTGGTATATTATATTTAACAAGTAACTTCAATATCTATGTCGATCAAAAGAAATACAAGTTTAGAAGATGAAGAAGAACAATATAAAATATTCAACGTAACATTATATTCTGCTTTTACCAAACAATCTTACATGATTGATTTTGATTGACGTACACGTGTATAATTTAATGCATATAATACAATCTATGTAAACAAGGAACGCAAAATTTTGTTTACTAACAAAACTTAACTAAAAAATATTTTTTGCAAGATAACACGAGATTCTCATGCGCAAAGTTTGATCTACAACAACAGGAAGCAGAGAATGTATTGAATTACAGGAAAGTATAACGACTTGCGTTATCATCCTGCTCAACATAAACAATGCAAATCTTTGTTGTACCTTTCTCATTTGAAAACCACATCAAAAAGGCACATCTCTCCTTTATTTATGCATCATTTCTTCATGGATGCCTCTAACAAGCTTATAAAATGTAATAGAATCCATGTTGAGTCGAAGGAAACGCAAAAGCAGCCAATCACTCCATCCCAACTTGGCGAGAACATACTTTCCCTGTGGCTTCTCAGGGAAGTCCCTCGCAGAGCCCATAGCATGGAGACGGAGTCCAAATGAAATGAAAGTGGCACAGCGGTAGATTACAGAGATGATGGTAATGACCGCAACTAGAACATACCTTTTCATTGAGTAGCAGAAAATAATATAAAAACATCCACAAAGAAAAAGCTTCATTAAAAACATCCCTTCTCATCTTTCACAAAAACTTACCAGAACCACAAGAAAGTAAATATTTTCTCGTTCATGATATTGGATGGGAGCACACACAAAGCATCAAATCTCTGAATGCCCCCTGACGGTCCATACCTGTTGATATTGCATTTAGTCATTCGTGGAAACACTTTGGTCATCGGATCATCTCTCAATTTATGATCTTTCTCCACCAAGCTCAAAACTTTCGGGCCAAAGGAGCTGAACTCATAACCGAGGAACACATCGGTCAAATACATGGTCCCCAATACGACACCCAAGTTGCCAAACTCAGCAAGAACATATTGCAACGCCCAGAAAACATGCTGTCCTTGGGATCTTACCAAATACCGTGCCACTGCTGTTGTGTGGGAGCATTTCTCAAATCTCTCGAGAGGAAACCGCTTTATCTGAATTGAAAGCAATAAACTTTTAGAGCATTACCATCTATGCCAACTACCAGTTTGTAGTAAATCTCATCATTAGTAGCACCAAATCCTTTAGAATTAATATTGTTTGTCTTTTTACGTTTCAATTTTTTATCACATCCTGGATTTCTACAAAATTGCTACAAGTGTTTACATAAACAAGCCGAGCATCAGTAATCGGATTTGTATATCTCTTAAACTTTCACTTTATTCGAGCGAATTATAACTAACTTTTACACAGGATTTTCTTTTTCAATCGGCAAAAAACATTTATGCACGTGGGAACACAACAAGGATCAATAATATCAACAAGCGCCTATTATTCTGCTTCGCATTCCATAATGATATTACATTAAGAAAAATGTCCCACAGGCAAAATGCGTCATCATGAAAGTGAGTAGGTATCTATTTTGGACTCACGTTAAGATCCTGAACAAGATTCTTTATTCGCCCCGATTCACAATTTTTCCAAAAGGCATGCGGAAGGTAGAAGAGAACAGCCTGGAAGAAGAGGAAGAACGGAGTCCATTGATAGTAGGCATGATGGACCTTTTCTGTTTTTCCAGGAATGTAGCCTGGCCCTCCAAGTAGTGTAGACATATGCCGATTCATTTTGAATTGGCGAGGAATGCTTTTCTCATACGGCACCTATATATAAGCAATAAGTGGGATTCAAAGAGTGGCTATTGTAATCGATCAATGAGAGATTTTTTAGAGGAAAACAAAAGGTCCAAAATTAAATATCTGTTTGATCCAATTTCCTCTTTCCTGTGGTAAATAGAATAGTAGAGTTTTTTGTTAGTGGTAAAATGTCAACCTTCCTGAATAAAACGGCTCATGTGGCTGTTTTTAGAACGTTTAGTAACAGCCTTGACCTGACAAAGTTAGCTTTCTTTCATTGTCTCGCTAATAAATAGTTTATCTACCTGTTCTGTAGAGATATATGTTGATTTGTTGTTTCCTAATGTTATTTTATTTGATGTTTTGAAAAGGAAGAAACTCAGGAAGCATTTTTAACTTTATTATAAATAAATATGTAAAACATTTAATAACTTTTCTATTCTGGACTCCTGGGTAAGGAAAGTCGATGCGTAGTTGGCTTTCTTTATACAACTTATCTATTCATGCAATAAACAATAATGTGATATTAAAAGAGTGATCTAATTTAAATAGAAATGCAATTCCTAAAAATGAATGATAATATGCTTTACTATGAATTTATTTTTTATCAGCATGAGAGATATTTCAATGAAAACTTTCATTTTCTAAACTCAAATGAAATCATATACAAAAGTCTCCTTTCATTCGGAGAAAGTTTAGGTGCATCAAACGAGAGGAAGGTATATAGATTTAAGTTTTAGGTTGAAAGAAGAAAGAATGGTTTTTCATTTTGTAAGAGTAACAGAATATGTATCAAGATACATTACGTAATATAACAATATAAGCATGTCAAGTTACTTTGATAAAATTTCCCTGATATATAATTCATATAGGTTTTTTGATATTCATCTTGTGTGTCTGTTCCTCATTTTATTAGGATTGATGAAAATGCTCAAATATATGGTTTACATTTTACGAAACGAAATACGAAATGGTAAAAGCGAATGGTTATTGATGCGATTGAAATTACATGGAAAACTTACGGTAAAAGTTGTTTTAATGAAACAGAATGAATCCAACACATTTTTAGGAACATCCGGGTAATCTAAGTCGTGATCAGTTTGGACACATTTGATGTGATCCCC
>JAQIXX010005272.1:0-14304 GCA_034700605.1 Willowsia nigromaculata | reverse complement strand
AAAAAGTTCGAAAAGCTGAGGTAGTTCTCCTCGCGAAAGAAAGCTACAAATATTTTCAACGAAAACGGAGGCAATTTTGCGTGCATTGCCATTGCGCTTATGAATTGATCCAAAAGCTTTCCTCCATTCTGCTGGACTTGAGGGGAGGAGTTGAGGGAGTTCTCTTTTGTCAATTTAATCTCGTAGAGAGGCTTCCCAGCGCCAAGAAGATATTTGCTTGCATACTTAAGCCAAGATTTTGCAACGAGGCGAACAGCGCGTAGGTCATTTCTGGAGGGTCCTCTTCTGATTTCATTTTTAACCACTTGCCCCACAATCCTTTCTCTCAACTGAAAGCCCAAATTAATAAAAAACTAATGAAAACGATGCAAAAACGATTTTAATTGAATCCAGTGAAAACAAATAAAGTCAATAAGGAGTTAATCGTGTTTTACTACCATGTCGATGCTGAAAACTTCACTCATCAATTCTTCCACGCTTTTCTTTTGAGCTTCTGGGTTGTTTTGGGATGTCGCTGGTACTGAAGAAATTCCATTGCTTGCACTTATACTTTTGCAATTTTTAACTTTATATCGTGACACTTTAAAATCTGTGACACATTAAATAGTTAAAAATTGAATGGTCTTGGACATAAGCGTAAACAATAGCGCAAGTACTTCACTAATTTAAGATGCTTTTCAACCTAAATAATCAACAAGTCGACTGTGGACTACAAAACGCCCACAAATAAAACCATTTTGGGTATCGTTAAACTTATAATTTTCAATATTTTTAAATTCTGACCTTCACTGCTGATTTAGTATCTAGATAGTTGCGGTGTGAAATAAATATTTCCTCTACAAATCACATGCACAATGAAAACATGACTGAATTGATGTGGATATACTGAGCATTTTGTATGCTTACATCTCTTTCAAGAAATCTTCCTTTTTTTACCGGACAGAATGCATCGTGCATCGTGAGGGGGTTATTTTTAAACTTGGGGAATATAATGCACTTGGGCATTTAGTTTCTACTTGTTCTTCCTTTGGGACAAGAACACAGGTGAGGATGAATAAACCAAAGGGCTTAAAATCCAGGTGTTCACCCCATTTACCACTTCCTGCATTTTCTCATGTACCTTAACTGTTGTAAGAATGAAAAAGGAGAGCCATTTATGAGAAAAGGAATCCAGCTACGGCTCTGCATTAAATAACGAGTTGAATATTTATGCAGGACAGGCTCCTGCAGTGAAAGAGTTAATCTTAGGTACCTAGATTGAAATACGTGAATGAATGAATGAATATTACACTCCCACTTCTCATAGTATTGCTGTCAACACGATTCAAAAATAGTTTTGCATGTAATTTGATGTTTTTTTTTAGTTTTAAGTCGATGCCATATGGATAATTTTTGCTTAGATAGAATCTAATTTTTAATCTTGGATAGATTTTAATTGTTTGCCGTCAATTCAAATTCTGTATTGGTAAATTCATTCAATCATAAATTATGTTTGAAGAGAAAAAATCAATATAATATTCATTCATATAATCACTATTTCATTAGAATCACATTGACCTAAGAATCCTCAATTTTTCGGATTAGTAAGGAAACAGGTAAAAAAAATATCAGAAAGAAGGCAAGAAACGCACAAATAGACCCCAGCGCGCACGAACGAATATAGTGATGGCCCCGTAAAACATTTGAAATCTAAAGAAATCATTATCTAAATCTTAATCCTAAAAATTCATTCATTTAATATTCATATACACACCGATAATATTCGCTTACAAAACAGGCAACCAAGCCAGCAACCTTTTCTTATCAGTTTGAGTAAGTGAGTCCACAAAGGTCAAAGTTATCTCAGTACTTTTACGCTGGAGAAATAAACTCCGAGGTGGTTCCCACTTTGTCCATCAAAAATCTAGAAGGTCAACGTACCACAATTTTTGTCAATACGCATATTCAATCAATTAGTAGCTCCCTACCAAATATCTTCATACATTAAATTTTTGGTCGGAAGATCGTTTGGGCAAAATGAATGGCTCAAAACGAATGTTTGGACCATTCAACTTTTCTGGAGTGATTGGATTTGTAGAATATGACACACTTCCGTCACAGTGTGTGTACCGATTGTATGCAAAGGAGGGTCCATTCCCTTGGATAAATTCCAAAGGGATCTCATCAGGAATTGGTAAGGTTATCGTTGCCCTCTGCACAGAAACCTTTTTTACAAGAGCAGGTAGTTTCGTGAGTGGGAAAGTTTAAACAGACTGATAATTACAGATGAATCCTGCGTGGAAGAGCATTGGAGGGGCTCCATGAGTACACATAAATGTTGTGGTGCTTCTGAATCAAATATTATCACTACGTTTTTCTTGAACTCAAATCTGAAGAAACATTTCCGTCTGAATGCTCCAGTGTTAATGCTTTGTAATTGTACATCAGCTTTTGCCACAGGCCTAGCAAAACATAAAATATCCTTTATGAAAACCTGTGTTACGTCACTTCATTTTCTTAAGTAAAAATTAATTATAATTATTGTAAAATATAATGCTAATTATGTTCAAAAAAGGTTATAAAAAGATACTTTCACCAACTGGCCTGAAAATCACGGTGTTTTCTAAATTAACAATTTTATCTGCATTGGGATAATAATTAGTAACGGTATAATAAATAGTATTAGTGCGTACCGCTTGGTTTTGTAACAGATGTCAAATTAAATACACTGACGATGAGCCATTGCCCATCCAGTTCTTGGCATATTACTCTATAGTGTTGACTCGGTAAAATTCGGTTTTTGCCTTCAGAAAAACTAGAAGAGATGAAATGATCTGTCTTAGAAAAAGTTGGGTTAAGTACCTTAATAGTATCTTAATAGTTATACATATCATATTATCAGCTTCTTATGATATCAGGCTAGTATTGTAAGATAAAAAGGTGAGGTCAAAACACTCGGAGATTGCAAAAGTGGTATGTACTTATACATATTGTATCTTTTGTAGGGTTAAATTACTAAAATATTCGCAGTTTTTCTTGAAGAATCAGTAATTTGTTACTTTTTAAGGGTAAATCTTGTAAAATTCACTTCATTAAGTAATTAAAGAATATAGGATGAAATTTTTTACAACTTGTACAAATATATGCAGAATATGCATTGACATTTCGAAGTGATAAGGTTCTCGTTCCCGTCTACAAACACAAGTTTTCGTTAAAAAATACTTGATGAGCTTTATTGAGACAAAAATGTGAAAAAAATTGCTAAATATGTAAGGAGCATACAAGATATTTCTGCACAGATAAGTACCGCTCTTCTGTTGATGTGTCAAATAATTCAACTCTATCTTCCTTCAACTCAAAACCAAGCAAGTCTTCACCGTTTGGATACCCCGCTGTTAGTATTTTGCAATTTACATCTGGTAGCGAAGAATCTAGCACCGAGAAAAAATATGCATTATAAACTCATTAACATTGTGACATTATTCTTCTGTTGAACAAATTGAATTAGTTTTCTTACAATATTTAAACATAACTCTAAAAAAAAGTTTTACCGTTTTTAATTGGTTTGAAAATTACGATGTTTCTTATTCTGTCCATTTGATTGGTTTCGTGGCTGAACTTTTTTTTTAAAAGAAAGTTTTACAAAAAACTGATTTCCGGTCATTTAAAGAATAGAAGTTAATACAGGATGACAATTCAAAATTCTAATCCACTCCTCTCTTGCGTTATTCTAATTTATAAATGCTTTGTAATTGAAAGTTGAGCAGCAACCATCTAGCAGAACAAAAACAAATATATTTCTTACAAAATCAACGAATCATTTGTTACATTATCTGCTTTCCTAAAACAAATTTACTAAATTAATTGTAACAAATTTAAAGCAAGTTTTCGCACTTTATCTGGACCAATGGGAATAAAAATCACTGTTTCGGTCCATTTTGGAATTTCAAATATTAATAACTCATCAAAAACACAAAAACGAATATGAATTTACTCTCTAGCTGAGAAAGAGCTAAAAAAAGAGTGAATCACTTTCTCATATAAATTACCAAACGCATAATATACAACTAGATATTACCTATTGACTCAATCATAGAACCTCGCTGGATTTCGTGGTTTTTTCTACAAAATTATGTACATGGCAAAGACCGTAATAAAAACTCGTTTTATGTTAAAGAGGGAGACAGTAAAAGTCATGTAATAGGAAGCTGGATATATATAGAATTGTTTATTTGCTTAAGCGCGTACATATAGCTTGGGCAATGTGGTTTGTGTTTTAATGTTTTTCAAGGTTTAGGTCTATTGACCTGCTCCAGATACACAGAAGCCGTCTTTGTGCTCATCCTAAAAGCCGGGAACTAGGAGATCATCCTTGCTTTGAGGCAATGAAAATATGCACATGGCTAGTTTGTGATAGAATGAGATCTCTCGCACTATACGCAGGAATTTAGGTCATCTTTGTTCATGTTAACACTAATAATATCATTATATCATACAGGGCGAGGTAATCTAAAACGATAATGGTAAGCGAATTTTTTAATTTCCCGCCAACGCAAGTGTCAGCTCTTATTGGTTCTCTAAGCTTCCTCCTTCCGAGGACCAACCAAAACTGAGAAACGGGTGGGCGGGAAATTCAAAAATTCGCTTTTTACTATCGTTTTAGGTTACCAGCCTGTATATATAGTATCAAATTTTACACAGATCCTTAATGACCTAAAATATTACCTTTATTTTTTTCTACGTTTTTTATACATGTTATATTTCGTAAATCTTTTGTTTTATATATTTTGCATGACAAAAATAGTTACTTATGATGTAGCAGCAACTATCATTCCGTTTTTATTTTAAAATATTCAGTACATATTTTAATAAGAAGAAATATAATGCAGATAATATCTTACTTCAAAATATTGCTAACTTTGGCATTACGTCACAAGACTGAAGATATATCGTTTAAAAGCTGATGAAGAACTAACAAATTTGAATAGGCATAAATTTTTTAGTTATTGGCCCGATGCATATTGGCATCATAACAATCAGCACTTATATTAGTTCATTCTTATATTCACTTCCATCAGATTACCGGATTTCTCAACAGTTAAGTCTGCTACGACATTAATTCTCTGCTTTTTAATTTAAATAACAGCCCACCGCAGACTCAAAAGCAAAATTTGTTATTGTGAAAAGTTGAAAAATATTGTAAGATAGAAAAGAACCACAATAATAAACCATTGACAAGCTTAACAAAGACATTTACACTTTCCAGTCAATTACACTAAATGGAAGCTCCATGGATTGTGTACAGAGTGTACAAGATATTCCGTTTGATCAGATAAATATAGCTGTTTTGGAATCGTCAAATGAAGACATTCCGTTTTCCATCAATTAAAATTCTGTATTGGCAAATTCATTCAAATTACATTGACCTAAGAATCTTCAATTTTTCGGTTTAGTATTGAGAACAGATAAGCAAATATCAGAAAAAAAGCGAGAGAGGCACAAAAGGACCACAGCGCCCACGAACGAATGAAGTGTTGGCCACGCAAGACATCTGAAATCTAAAGAAATCATTATCTAAATCTTAATCCCAAAAATTCATTCATTTTATATTCATATACACACAGAGAATATTTCCTTACAAAACAGGCAACCAGACCAACAATCTTTAGCTTCTCGGTTTGAGTAAGTGGGTTCACAAAGGTCAACGTTATCTCTGTACTTTTACGCTGGAAAAATAAAATTCCGAGGTGGTTCCTTGTCTTACCATCAAAAATCTAGAAGGTTAACGTACTATAGTTTCTGTAAATACACATGTTTATTCAATTCATAGCCCTCCGCTAAACATGATCATCATACATTAAATTTTTGATCGGAAGATCCTTTGGGCAAAATGAATGGTTCAAACCGAATATTGAGACCATCAAAATCCTCTGGAGTAATTGGATTTGTAGAATATGACACACTTAGGACTTATTCCCTTGGATGAATTCCAAAGGCATCCCATCTAGAACTGGTAAGGTTATCGTTGCCCTCTAAGAACGCAAAACGCTTTTTTACAGGAGCAGGTAGTTTCGTGAGTGGAAAGTAAAAAACAGACTGATAATTACAGATGTATCCTGCCTGGAAGAGCATTGGAGGGGCTCCATGAGTAGACATAAATGTTGTGGTGCTTCTAAATCAAATATAATGACAACGTTTTTCTTGAACTCAAATCTTAAGAAAGCATTTCTGTCTGAATGCTCCAGTGTTCATACTTTGTAATTTTACATCAGCTTTTGCCACAGGCCTAGCAAACCATAAAATATCCTTTATGAAAACCTGTGAACTACGTCACTTCATTTTCTTAAGTAAAAATTAATTATAACTATTGTAAAATATAATGCTAATTATGTTCAAAAAAGTCTTTAAAGACTTTCTTTCACCAACTGGTCTGAAAATCCCGGTGTTTTCTAAATTAACCATTTTATCTGCTTTGGGATAAAGATTAGTAAATGTAAAACAAATAGTGTTAGTGCGTATCGCTTGGTTTTGTAACAGATGTCAAATTAAATACACTGACAATGAGCCGTTGCCCATCCGGTTCTGGCCAATGCATTATAAACCTATAGTGTTGACTCGGTAATATTCGATTTTTTCCTTCAAAAAAACGAGTAGAGATGAAATGATCTGTCTTAGAAAAAGTTGGGTTAAGTACCTAATTGAATGAAAAAAATGCATCAAAGCATGAGCAAAACATTAGAGCTACAATTATTTCACATCTAGAATTATTTGCATTTGGATTTGCGTAACCGTCTCTTCAAAGGCCAAGTCACTTCAGAAGCACAAATGAATCCAAAAAACCTTAAAATATTCCACTTTTGGTACCGGAACATATCGGAAGGATCGGCATTACAAAAATTTACTCTGTGATTTGTTCTATCTTAATAGTCGTACATATCATTTTATCAGATTCTTATAATATCAGGCTAGTATTGTAAAATAAGAAGGTAAGGTCTAAAAGCTTGGAGATTGCAATCGTGATATGCACTTATACACATTGTATATTTTGTAGGGTTAAAACACTAAAATATTCGCAGTTTCACTATAAAAACCAAAATAATTGTGACATTTTTTCTAGAAGAATCAGTAATTTGTTACTTTTTAAGGGTAAATCTTGTAAAATTCACTTGATTATATAATTTGAGAATATAGGATGAAATTTTTTACAACTTGTACACACATATGCAGAATAATAATAAGTGGAATAATTAAACGTTTGTTAAAAATGGTACTCATGAGATTCAAGTTTATTTTAGGAATCCAATTCATTTGTTTTACTTAGCTAATGTTTTTGAAAAATGAACCTTATTTACAAGATTGTTACCCAATTTGTGAAATGAAAAATGATAATCTTGTTGAAAATTAAAAGTGTTATTAATGTTTTTTTCCTTTTTGGCAAGTAATTGTGTATCTAACTTACATTTGTTGTTATCCAAATACTCCTATACCTTATCTGTCTAAATAATATAATATATTTGTTTTATGTGCATTCAACCAAAATCTCAGTTTTTGGTTAATTCGCAATAGAAAGTCAAATTGTCAATGTATTCATAATTGGTCATTCGTTATCACTAGAGTGACTGACAGATCTTTTCCATTTTATAACGGAAGGAAAGGTGGTGTGAATTCTTTACTATTTAAACACATATACAAAACAGTTATCGTTAAAAATTTCAATTCATATGAAAATACTGTTCAGTGGCAAATCCTAGCAAGAAACTGCATTTTAATTTGCTTACATGTTACAATTATTTAGTCTATTGAATCAATAATTGATCAATGATTGATGAAAGTGAACTCTGATAAGTTCACAAGCAATAGAAACACTGTGCATGTGCAATAATTACGTATCAAGAATCACAAAGACACAATTTTGCGTCCAGCATCCCTCCAAGTTTGAATCATCTCAGGTGAGGCCTTAAAACCAATGAATTCAATTAGTATAGCCAAAAGTATTCGAAACTAAAAGTTCCTTAGCGGGATTTGTAGGGAGTACGACAGTAAAAATAAAATTGGCGGGATGAAACCTTTTACAGCTTTAAAATGAAAAACTCACCTTAAATCTCCCTTTCAAAGAGAGCTGTCCCAAGTTTTTGATTAGCGTAAAACCTTGTTGGAATGAAATATCGGAAATTAGTGGTTGTCCAGTGGAAGTGGACCAAAGTGAAAGTTGTTGGAGCTCTGCAAATTGATTGAGAGAATATAACCTGTGTCACAAAATATATGTAGCTGGAAAAGATAACTTACAGATTTTGTTGTAAGTTTACCACTCAAAAGAGAAATGCAGGGCTGCTGGTTGTCTTCCTCCAGCACCTTAATGCGCCTACAAAAGCCTGGATTTGCAGCTAACGTTTCCACTGGAATTCCGGTGAAAAGGGAGTCCCACTCGTTGGCGTTGAGAATTTCCGAATCATCCTTTATCCAAATAGTTAATCTTTTAAGCTGACGCGTCTCCAAAAATATGCGCTTCAGAAATTCAAAATCCACACCTTTTTTGAAATCCAAAAATAGTATACTCAGGTTTGGAAAGCTCGCAGTAAAATTAGGAGCATTTATCGGCCCACTTTGTCCATCGATAATACGAAATTCGAGAAAAGTGACGTTGGGGAAGTTTGAAGATTCTGTCCACTTCCTTATCCCTGCTCCTGTTGAACGGATACATAGGTGCTTTAAGTTTGGAAGCGAGTGTTGTAGCGGTGGGTGTCCTTCCTCCAGTCCAGCAAATGAAGTAACCTCCAAAAAATTTAGCTTTTTCATTCGAGGGAATCGCATCAGAGTTGAAGGGTTTGGAGACTCAGAAAGACCTGGTTTCCGATAAACATAGAGTTCTCTCAGGGAATTTTTGAACTTTTCCAGGATTTGAGAAACCAGCCCATCTACGTACGGCCCATTGGAAATACCGAGGGTGAGAATGGACAGGTCGGGCAGATTGAAGTGGAGCAGACACTCAAGTTGGGAGTTCGTTTCAAAACCTTGCACGTCTAAATCAGTGATGGTGGATGGAAGCTGCAAGCGACGTATTCCAATCGGGACGCAAGATTCTGTGCTGACGAGAGGCAAAATGAGAAAAGTATTCAGTTTTTGACTCCCTTGAAGAATAGACTGGATGAAAGGGAGAGCGACTGCGTTCGAACCAGAAGAAAACGGCTTCTCTTCCTCCTCCAATGTCAGGCTCCAATTGGGGAAATACAAAGTGAGTGTGTGTAGATGGGGAAATGTGAACTGAACGTCGGGAAAGAGAAACGTCATGGAGCCGCCCTTCTCCGGAATTTGCATAGTTAACTCCACCAATCCGGAGGCACATCCTTTCAAAAAGTTCGAAAAGCTGAGGTAATTCTCCTCGCGAAAGAACTCTACATATATTTCCATCGAAAACGGAGGCATTTTCGTGTACAGATTGGTGGAGCTTGCCATTGCGCTTATGAATTGATCCAAAAGCTTTCCTCCACTCTGCTGGACTTCAGGGGAGGAGTCGAGGGAATTGTCACGTGTCAATTTAATCTTGTAGAGAGGCTGTCCAGTGGCAAGAAGATTTTTGTTCGTATCCTTAAGCCACGATTTTGCAACGAGGCGAACAGCACGTAGGTCATTTCTGGAAGATCCTCTTCCCATTTCATTTTTAATCACCTGCCCCACAATCATTTGTCTCAACTGAAACCCAAATTGAGAAAAATAGTAACATCGGCGATGCTTAAATGATTTTATTTTAAAGCAATGAAAATAAATGATTTTAATATTAAATTAATCATATTTTATTACCACGTCGTTACTGAAAACTTCATTCATCAATTGTTTCACGGTTTTTTTTGGAGCTTTGGTGTGGGTTCTGGATGTCCCTGGCATTGAAGAAATTCCATTGCTTGGACTCGCACTTTTGCAATTTTTGGCTTTCCTTCGTGCCATCTTCCAATCTGCTACACATGAAGCAGTTATAATTTGAATGCTTTTCCTAAATCATTCAAAGCATGAACAACGGCGCAATTACTTCACGAATGCGAGATTTTTTTACACTTCACTTAGCTTTAATTGGCGACTGAATTATAATTCAATTTTCTCCACTTTCAAACGAGAAGTTTTTGCTTTGGAATCGACCGAACAGGTCTTCCCATTACCTGGTTCAGAAGCTGAAGCAAATTTGAAAATTTCCAAATTAATTGAGATACAAATATTTCGAGTACTATGGAAAAATACCAGACTAAAAAATTAAAGATCAACAAGTTGACTATGTACAAATTTGTCCAAAAATAAAATCATTTGGGGATTCAGTAAACCGAATATTTTCAGTATTCTTAAATTCTTACTTTCACTGTTGATTCAAAATTTTGATAGTTGCAGTGTGAAATACAAATTCACACTACAAATCACACGCACAATAAAAACACGATAGAAGTGATGTGGATATACTGAGCATTTCGTGTGCTTGCATCTCTCTCAAGAGATCTTCTGCTGCGTTTATTGCCGGATAGAATGCAACATGAGGGTAAATATTTTGAAAACTTTGGAAACCTAAGTGGGCACTTAGCTTCTACTTTTTCTTCCTTTGGGACAAGAACACAGCCGAGATTAAATAAAACAAGGCCATAAATTCCTGAAATTAGCCCCACTTACCGCTTCTTACAATTTTTCATACAAACAACTGCAGCAAGAAGGAAAAAAGGAGAGCCATTTATGAGAAGAGAAATTCAGCTACTGTCCTGCATGGAATCACGAGATGAATAATATTTATGCAGGACAGACTAGTGCAGCGAAAAAAGTACATCTTAGGTTTCTAACTTGAAATACATGAATGAATGAATGAATCAATATTACATACTTAAGCTGTCAATTAATCTATAGCTACCCTAAACCCTAAATGTGTTGACGCTTCGTGAATGGGTACTAATATGTACGCAGGCATTGACAGCGTACATACATTAACTAATCGTAAGTAGGTAGTTCGTACTTATTTTTGCTGACTGTACTAAAGGTGCTCCGTGCTCGAAATAATAAAAGCTTTCTGTAGGTTTTAAAAACTTCCAACAATTATATGCATTTCATTACATGCATTAAACTTACTGGTTTTCTTAAATATAGCTCTTGCATTGCTGATTTTTTAGTTCTAATTTTTTTCGAAAATTTGGTTAATTTTACAGCCTAAATAACTGAATTTATCATTGAGCAGGGAAAAATCATATGTGGTATTAGTACAAAGTGCAAAGCAGCAGCAAAACTTTCCGATAATATTATTTGCATGTTTGTCTTTTTGTTGTGAAAACCACAGCAAAAGGGTCTTCTTCTTTGAGCCCTTTTCTTTTATATTTTTAGAAAAAAAGGTTTGAAGTGAGCGAAGACAAAGATGTGTAGCCTTTATGATTTTGGTAGTGACACACATTCCTTGCAGCCAACAACTCACACCTACATGCAATCTTTAAGGCTCGCTGTTTATAAGCTCATAAAATTTCAATTCTCTTCACACCGTTCGGTTTATTTTGTGACGTGAAACTAGAGCACCATACTAAACTACTTACTTTATACTAATACCTCAATTAAGTAAGACTTTTATCTCAATATACCAATTGCAGATTTTCTCTCCGGATCATGTCACATCCCCGGTCGGTTTTTATTTCTGCTCTTCCCATGATTTGACTTGTCTACTTCTTCAAAAGAAAAATGTTGCAAATAAGATAAATTGTGAAAAAACTACTTATTTACAGAATTTTGAGCCTTATACGTAAGTAATTAGGTAATGACAATGAAACAATTTATGGCCAATTTTAACCATTTAATTTGGATGTCCTCAATAATCTAATTTTCTGTGAACAATATAAAATCATGTTTGTTTATTTTTTAAGCTGATGTATGATAATAAATATGCAAATACATTATTTTATTGGCATTTGCGAAGTTCTTTTATTCGAAATTTGCTTACTAATTTAATAAATAGATCAATTAACCTATCAATGAGAAGAGGAGAATAATATGTAATATTACTACTAATTGCCAAGTACCAGCAGAAATCTCATACGGAATCATTTACATGCTTGTAATTTTGTTGTGAAAACCACAGTGAAAGGGTCTTCTTCTTTGAACCCTTCGTATTTTTAGAAAAAAAGGTGTGAAATGGGGGAAAAGGAAGGGTTACAGACTTTGTGACTCTGATAGTGACACACATTCCTTGCACCCAACAACTTTCATTAACCTGGGATCTTTAAGCGTTGCTGTTATAAACTCAAAATATTTAAATTTTCTTTACACCTTTCGGTTTCCTTTGTGAGGTGAATCTGGAACACAAGACTATTTACTTCATACTCACAACTCAATTTAGTAATACTTTTGTCTTAACATGCCCATTACAAGGTTTCCTTCCACAGAATGTTTTCTTTGGTCCCCATCCAGTCAGTGTATTTCTGCAATTCTTATGATTTAACCCTAATTCTTTTATAAACTAACAGCTCTAAATGAGACGCGATGTGAATCTTATACGATATGTTACTTATTTGCAGAATTTTGAGCCAAACCCATAATTAATAAATCCTAATTTACAAAACATTAAGTACTTCTTCGTGTTGCATATATCTCTGTTCTATTCTCAGGGAAGAATATCCAACTGTTTATTATCTTAAACGCTTTTTCTTTTTCGGAACACTATGTAAATTAGTAACGTTGTTCAGATTTTGCTTAGAAATGAATCAGATGTTAGTATTATCTCAAAACTCACTCCTTGAGATATACGTAAATATAAAAATGTTTTGGTGAACATTTTGCACCTCAGCAAGCAATAAAAATTGCATCTCTTTAAAAACTATTTCGCTATCGAATCGGCATTTCTTCAATCAGTCATCAGTAGTGGTTGACGTAGAAAAAGGTTTGGTCTAGGAGTTCACCGTAGTGACATGGCATGAGCAAAATTTACAAAATATTTTTGTGCATAGTAGGTAGCTACTGACAGAATTAATAAAACTAACCATATTTAAGAACTTCATCAGAATTTTGTTAAGAAAAAGGTGGGGGTTAATAAAGAAACCAAGGATTACGACAAACTTTAATACATCAACGACAGGTTCTTATTCCGGAGGGCTCGCAGTTTCCTTCTAAAAAGTAAATGGTTTAAGGGCAAGAGGACTAAATTCTTTTGATTCGTTTGATTTGTCACCCTCGAAAATAACCGAGAGATTATACAAAGATGCTCTAAAAACAGATAAAGAAAGTTCTTGAGACAAGAAGGAACAAAGTCTAAAATTTATGATTTCCTTCATCGCTCCGATGCTCCAATGATAATGTTTATAATTGCACATCCGCTTTTGCCACATGCCTAGCAAAAGATATAATATTCTCCATGAAAACCCGTTAATCACGTCATCTGTTACATCATTTTCTTTTGTAAAAATTAATTATAATTATTGTAAAATTTTATGAGATTAGTGCTCAAAAAAGCTTTCAAAGACAACTTACTTTTACCAACTGGCTTGAAAATTACGGTGCTTTCTAAATTAACCATTTTATCTGCTTTGAAATGAAGATTAGTAACTGCAAAACAAATAGTGTTAGTGCGTATCGCTTGGTTTTGTAACAGATGTCAAATTAAATGCACTGATCTACTGCCCATCCGGTTCTAGCCAATGCACCAGTTATCCATAAATATTGCTTTATAGTGTAGACTCGGTAGAATTCAGTTTTTACCTTCAGTAAAACGAGTAGAGATGAAATGATCAATACAGAAAAAGTGGAATTTAAGTGCCTAGTTGAATGAAGACAAATGGATCCGAACAACCTCAAACTATTCCACTTTTGGTCCCGGAACATTTAGGAAAAATCGGCATTACAAAATTTAATCGATGATTTGTTCTATCTTAATAGTCATACATATCATATTTTCAGATTCTTAGGATATCAGGCTAGTATTGTAAAATAAAAAGGTGAGGTCTAAATACTCGGAAATTGCAATAGTGGTATGTACTTAGACATATTGTACCTTTTGTAGGGTTAAATTACTAAAATATTCGCAGTTTCATTATAAAAACCAAAATAATTGGCAAATTTTTTCTAGAAGTGTTGGCGCGGATTATGGAGAGCAGAATGAACGTGAGGAAATATTTTTACTTAGCATAAAATATTGAATACTTTATTTAAAATAGGCAACTTTTCTTCTCTTTTGTTTAATATTATGAGTAGAGGTAGCATTTCCTGTCTAGTTTGCCTAAATATTTATAGATTAGTATGTAAGTAATTTTTCCGGTGGAGAAAGTTATAATTTCAGGTTAGGTTTGAATATTATTTGTTTATCTCTTCATGAAGAAATTATAATTA
>JAQIXX010005271.1:0-14306 GCA_034700605.1 Willowsia nigromaculata | reverse complement strand
AGAGCAGTCCCAAAATAACTTGCATTCACAACTTTGGGTTGGCTTGGAGGATGCGGGTTGCATTCGCTTATCTCATAAATTGAAGCAAACCATATTATTACCCAATTTCAATCCGTCTCTTTTGCATTGAAGGAAGAAAAAAACTGTCCCTAAATTTTGGTACTTGGTGGTGCTGCTTGTTTCGTTTTTGTGACAACGACTCCGCTCCTAGCATCACTAGATGTTTCACTCCGAGAAAAAGAGGATGGGATGATGGGTGACATACGTCGTCGTCATACACTCCTAATCCTCATATACACCCGCAGTCAAGTCATCTAATAAAAACTTTGACATGTGGGAACGAAGGTTTATTGCATAAAAACAATTGCATTCGCAGGAAAATGCACACACACCCAACATTACCATATCTCACTTTCATGATGATATAACCAAAGGGCTGGAACCTGCTCGATATTTCTTCGTTGCAGTGACATTGATGTTTATAATATTATGCACTCTCCTTCCATCTATAAATCCTCTCGACTAGCTCTAGACTCGGTTACTGTGTGTAAACACAAATAGTATAACACCAAGCGTGTGTATCAAAAATCGTGACTACAAACCCAAAACAAACTGAAGGAAAGAAATGAAAGTAGAAAAAAAGACTCAACCCTTTTCCCATAAACCATACTATTATATGTATACCTACTCTATTTTCATCGTTCATGAGACTGGAAGTTTGTCTAGTGAAGAGAAAGCTTGGCATGCTGTGATGCAATTGCAAATACTTAAATGCCAGTGGTGTATACTCTTGTTGTCAATATTATTTTCCTTCCTTCCGAATCCAATATTATGGGAGAAATCGCTCAACAAACAAAACTCGCCTTCTCTTACCCAATCCCATATTACGCAAGAGTTTCAAAGCAAGCTGGATACTCATTCAACTCTCAAACTCACGCGATATTATTGACATTTTTACTCGTGTAAACCGGATTCCTTTTCAATTTTATTCATTTCCATCATCCAGCATTCTCAGCAGTAGTTTCCAGGAAGGAGTTAACGCTTTTGTGTTATTGCTGCATTGTGGTTTTCTTCAGTATGTCGGTGCCAGTTGCAGTCGAGCAAAGCATGTTGTGTAACATGTTCTTGTTTATTATCCGGCGTCCCTTCTTATTCCATCATGCGGGATGTACCGAGTGGATGGCTTGTCCTGCTATTATTCCCATTAAATTTTAAGCTGTGTCCACGCTTTTCCAAATTATATGAATTTCGGTGTGGTGTTTGAAACGCAAATAACAAATTTCCTTTTTCGAGGGAAGCCCGAACGTGTCACAATAATAATATGCTTTCTATTCCCTCAAACTAGTAATCTGATTTTTCGGTAGATTTCTGTTTTATATTATGAATGAGTGTGTTGACTGCTTTTTGGCACTTCTTGACTGAATGTCCGTGTGTGTGTGGTCGAATCAGTAATGTAACAAACAATCATAATAATAACTAGAAATTTTCCATCAACTTCTGCTTAAAATCAGGAGGGTTGTATGGAAAATTCGTAGTTAACTGTTTTATTTTTTGCTTCCTCCCCGCCTCTCCATCATCAGCATTATTATTTGGACCATAACAGGGTTTAATCTGCTCCAACCGCACACTAATAATATTTGACTTTTCTTTGTCCTCCGGCTTTTCTTCTTGTTCGTCCTCCTCCTCCTTCCCTGCTTTCCTTCATTTTCCTGACTTGGCGCTTGGCTGCCTTTCTGCCATTTCATCTTGTTTCCTTTACACCACCAGAAAGTAAAATCAATGTGACAAGCCAGCGTGAAGTGGGTATGCCCCTGTCGTATGGATATGTTTAATATATTTGTTTATTTTATGCTCCATCCAGTTTCACGTATGAGTGTTCAGTCAGCGTGTCATATTTATTTACTTCTTGTTTTCCATGCCACGGCTGCTGCTTCTGGCGAGTAGGGCAAAATATTTGCTCAGTGCATAGAGTGCAATACCCATAAACTCATTTCCTCGGGTAATTAATATTGGGAATGGAAAATGGAATGGTGACAGAAGTAAACCAAGTAATAATCGTGATAATAATGGCCTTCTGAGTTATAGTGTCTCCGTGCACTTCCCTCTCGCTGTGGTAGCTGCTGCTGCTGCGTTTTGAACAAAACTCTGAAGTATTTTGTTCATTTGCTTCCTGTCACTAGTTTATTGTCAGGGTTTATGGCTTGCTTTTCTTTTCGGTTGACTTGGATCTTTGGGAAATGTGTGACGTGTGTATGAGGACATAGATGGAGAGAAAAGACGATTGAAGGTATGTAATGACTGGATGGCGACCATAGTCATAGCTGTTGAGAAATTGACACAAGGGTACAAGAAATCTATGAAGACTGTTGAAGAGAAGCTCCTCAAGATTTAACCACGTCCTTTTCCATGTCCATTTTCTCCTTTCTCAAGCAGTTGGTCATTATGAGACAGCCAAGTGACAATGGAAAGAATATACAAACATAAAACTGTGCTTTTGAGGTAGAGTAACGAGGGACTAAGGGGAATGAAAAAATTCTGTGAAAGGAATTTTTGTGCCTTCTGGTTCCCTTTTTAAAAGACGAGTAATGTTAGAATGGAGCATACGTGTATTATTCATTTCGTGCTTATGTACATGCTCATATCACATTTATAATGAAAGCCGAGGAAAATTCCTACTCCCATCCTGCCTGTGACCACAGCCACATTTGACGACCGACATCATTGCAATCAACAGCAGCCGGAATGGCAGCAAACATTCAGAGTAACATTTTGCCATTATCATCAACGAAAGCCCATGACTTGGTCTGGCCAACAGCAAATGTTTGTTTGTGTGAGCCTTGAAAAGGGTTGACGTGAATCGGATGGAAGTGAGAGGTTTCAAGCTATTAACAAGTGAAAGCAGGCTCGTTTCTCTGCCCATTTTGTGGTTGCACACTTGTGAAAGCGTACAAACAAAACAGGAATAGAAGCAGGACACCAAAATCATATAAAACGAGCTCATATATTTATATCAGCCATTATAAAATAAATATTTGGTCGAATACATATAATAGCATGAGAAGTATACTCGTAAATATATTTGAAGACCCGCAACAGCAAACAGCGGGGTATGTCTTTTGGAAAGTGTGTGTTTTCTGTGGACGGGTTGATAGGTGAAAAACAAGCAACAGCCTGCATCCACATCATCATCATCGCTGTTGTCGTCAATTCCACTATTTTCTGTTTTCCTGTGGACCCATATTGTGCACAAATATTCGTAAATATATGATGACTTTGAATTGTAGGGAAATGTGTTCTATAGGCATACTGTGTAGAGCACCTTTCATCCAATATTTTCTTCATGCTACTCATAACATTTGGCTATTGGTGTTCAGTTTTTATTTATACTGGAAATGTGGCAGCAGTTGGTTTTGGCTTGTGCGACTGACTTTATGAATGCAATACGCAACACCACCACCAGAGTGAAAAAACGAGGTAATGGAAAAGTAGGGAAATCAGTAGACGCAAACTGGGTGCTTCTATCTTACATCTCTAGGTATATACCTATATGCGACGGCAATGTGTACTCTGCAATCTCTTGAAAAACACCAATTTTATGAAGCAATAGAACCATTTGTTATGGTTTCCGCAAAGATGCTTTTATTCCGAATCCACACACACTCCAATGACTTTTTTCTCTCTTTTGGGGGCTCCATAGACAGGCCGTGTACGCTCTGGTCCCACTCCATTTCTTCTATGAACTATATAGAAAAGCATCAGTCAAAGAGGTTGAATGCAGGAAAATGGAGGGAGCTAAAAACTTGGATAATTACTCATTCTCTTTCCACATCTTGATGGTGCGCCCAACTGAAAACTTGTGTTTTCCCCAGTTTCTTTTCCTCTTTTAATGTGTGACTGTGAGTAGAAAACACACAAGATTGACAGGTTTCCAAACTTTCCCCTTTCATCATCATCATAAAAAAATGTTGTATGCGTATTTGACTCGCACACAGTCAGAGAAAAAAAGGTTTTTGTTTTATCCGCTTCGCCTCTCCACAATCATTATTAGAATAACATAAAAGGCTGAAAATAAGTTTTTTCTTCTAATTATCATCTGCACATTCTTCTTGTGCACTCAGTCCAAAAGAATCCAGCCAGATTCTCAGAGTGAATGTGTTTGTGTGTTCAACATGCTGCCACGTTCGTCGATCATTGGAATGATGAAACGGCTAAATGCTTCTGTTTTTATTAATGTACGTCTTTCATTCGAGAATTTACGCGATAATAATAATTATTGATGATCAGAACACTCACTCTCAATCAAGCAAAGTCTATAGAGGGACACACAATTCACTTCCATCCAAAACCACTCGATTTTCCCATACGTATGTTTTCCCCATTCCTGTCGATAAAGTTATATTTTATGGCTGCTTTCACTATTTTCCCTCGTCTGACGGAATGAGTAATAATAACTTTGGACAGATGGGAGCAATCATGATCGTCATTGTCATCATAATAATATTTCAATATTAAACCATTTGTCAGTAACGCCACGGACAAATAACATACCTTTACCCATAAAGCATATTATCTGTCCTAGAAAATACATCAAGCTCTCATACGAAAACTGCTACTAATAAAAAGTAATAGTGGCAAAGGAGATGAATTTCAAGCAAAGAACCATGTACACTACATACACCGCGGAATGTCATGATAATATACGCTGACAGCCTTCTATACATAATGCTATATCGAGAAAATATTTTATGCCCATATTATCCAACAAAGTAAAATGATATTAATGCCTGGTGAAAGTGTACGACTATGCTTTCTACTGGTACCATTTTACCCAGCAAAATGTGAAATGGCTCACTCGGTCACTCGAAATATTATACGGGAGTAGTATCAACAGCAGTACTGACGAAGAAAGTATGCAATAAAGGAGAAAACACAGTTGCCTGCTAACATGTTTTATTATTATGATAGTTATACGCACGGACTACACTGGCATGCCTGCATGGAGAAGGACATGGGTACATTCTTTCATTTTTTTACTACATACTCCTCTTGTAAGCATTTAACCCATGTCGTTTTATTTTTTATGTTCGATAAGCATAAGATGGGCATGTAGCAGCATTATATTGTAGCCGTGATGTTCGTGCCATGTCGATATTAATCTTTAAAAATATTTCGACGTTTCATTCACATTGCGAATTTTTTTGCTGCAAATTTTTCCTTCTTTCAGGACAAATATACATGCGCGTATGTATTCCTATTTCTTAGTTTTCCTGATATGGAATGGAACATACCAAAGTATATAATAGGTGATTCTGCAAGATAAAAAATTTGTCCATTCATGTAGCCCATATAGTTCCATCATTGTCATCGTCAAACATGTTTATATCCAATTTTAGCCATCCTAATATCATAACATCTTATACAGTTTGCTGCCATTAAGAGCAATAAAGTATGAAAAAAGTGTTCTCATAATAGCGCAGCATATTGTTGGGATATCTACAGTTAATGAGTTCTTTGTTGGAAAAAAACTTTTTCACCATATTTTTGCACACTGACTGAATGCAGTACGGGAAAGATAATATTCTATTCTTTGTACATATTTTATATTTTTTAGTACAAGTGGATTTCTTCTGTCTTTCGTTTCTCTTTGTTGGTTTTTGTTTATATGTGACCCCACGTTTTGCGTGTGCCGCACTATGTATACCTTCTTTGGTGTGAGTTCTGTTTTATTTTGCTATTTTTGCGTAGGTGATAAAAGCATAGAGCAAAAATCAGCAGCAGTAAAAAAGGCGTTTCGTCTCTTTCCACAACTTTTTTCTTCGTCTTTCCCTTTATTATGCTCTTCTGTTCCTTTCCAACTTTGCATTATTGTGTGTCCTCCTCTTTCTCATTTTCTTTCACCCACTCATTCTTTCTTACATTTTCTTACCTTTTCTCTTTTTGCCACCAAACTACTTCTACCATTGCCGTTTTTCTTTCTTCCACTGCTGCCGCTTCCCCGCTAAACTGGGCAATTATTAACAATTTATTGCGAGGAAAAATATGAGTCGAAAATTGGGGCATAAATCAGGCATACAAACAGAAAACGCGAAAAACATAATATATATTCTGAGCTCCATACGAAATCGCCTCTGCTGCATTGTACCCCATGGTGGTTTGCGAAAAAGTTAAAGAGAAAATGAAGGAAGAATAAAAGGAGAAAGTAGGAGAAAAGCGACAAGAAGCCCTTGAAGGCTCGCACTTGGTTCTCTTTTTCTTCCAAGATGTTATTTTTATGTAGGCAGTATTATCCATCTTTTCTCTTCTCCATTGCATCGCATCATACTACCATTCCATATACCACCACTGGCTTTTTTGTCTTCGAGTGCAACCATTTTTTAAACTTATTCTTCTTCATAAAAGCCTTCACATTTTTGCAAATGTGATGAAATAAATGAAAAACCCTTGCATATTTTCATCAGAGTGAGATTTTGTAAAATACGGGAAGCCTAGTCGTGAGGTACTTTTCATTACACATCTCATAAGTAAGTAAAAGAAGCCACGGTACTCTGTCGAAAAAATACATAATGCTGTTATTGCAGCACCATTCCACTTTCTTTAAGAAACCTACCTTGTTATGTGCGTAGGAAGAGACTTGAAAGTTGAATAAAAAAGCTAAAGGCTATATAAAAAATAATATTTGTGCATGTCCTCTTCAACTCTCCTTCCTTTCTTCTTCTAATGCCAATTTCACTGATGAAAGGAACTCTACCAATGTTGGTTCTGTATCTATGAACCACATTGTTACCATTTCATAAACATTTTAAAAAGTATTTCGCAAGAAAAGCCTCTCAACTGTGTATTTCGAAAAATATCCCATGCCTAAATGACCATTCTCTGTTCATTTGTACATTGCTGTCTTTTCTGCTTACTTTAACTTTGTGTGGGCACGTTGCTTTTATCTTCTACCTTTACAAGGTGAAAGCATTGTTTAGCCAAGCGGATAAAAGCTTTACCCTAAACATCAGACTAGAAAGCCGTCACCACGATCAATGGACAGAGACCCGCTATAAAACTACCACGCATACAATATTACTGTATTTGTCAAGATATTATCTTTTGCAGTGAAAACGTCGCCTTTCAAAATATTTAGTCGTGCAGAAACGGAGTACACACAGAAAGCACATACATATTACTTATGATGATGATGATGTGTCTTCCTAAAACACTGCTGAAATACAGAGAGACAACGCGCTTATATTCATTTTCATGTTAACTTTTACGTTAAAACCATGCAGCAAATAAAAGTCATATAGCTTTCTACTTTCTACCACATCGTGTTTAGCAGGTAAGCAACCATTTTTTGCGAGAAAGTTGTAAGGAAGAAGAGAAAGTGAGAGAGAGAGGGAGAGACAACACTAATATCTTTTCTACGGATACACATGAATGCCGTAACAAGGAGATGAAGTAATTTGACCTGCTCTTTTTACCCGTTCTTTCGTCCTTCTCCTCTTTCTACCTTTTTTGTATGTTCATGATGGGGAAAGTATAGGAAATGCTTTTAGTGCCTAAAAAGAAGAGAGAGGAAAAATTCTGGCAGTATATGGTTTGGTGTTGTTGTTGTCAAGCTCTAAAGTTCTAGTTGAGTTGGCTGGTTTTTAGAGCTGTGCTCTTCTTTCTACGAGTGAACTAGCTTGCTAGTTTTCTCCGAGTAATTGGTTCAGGGCAGGCTCCTTACTTGTCAAATTATTTGAATTTATTGTCCCCTGCTGAATTGTCCACTGGATAGGATATATATGCATGCATGCAGACCTTCATTCCATAGTTAGTGCGTCTGTTACTTACTACATGGTACACATTACACACACGTGAGCTTACAAGTCGCATTCGCACACAAACACACGATCATATCATGATCTCACATGTGAATACCTCCCACTACTGCCTTTTCGTAAATGCTATATGGAATTATTTATCTATGGCTTTTTACTTATATGTTTGTCGTTTTGACGCCTTTTGCTTTCCCTCTTTTCTATTCTTATTATTTCACTTTCACTAGCATTTTTACGCATTCACAGCATTTTTTCGACCATTTCGTGACTTGCGACATTCGCTCCCAGCAGCAGCAAATAATGTTATGGAGGAGGATTGTAATAAAAGTGAAAAAATGCAGAATGAGAAGTGGAGAATGAGTAACTCCTTCTTTTTCACACAGTCACACACGCCGCACAGTTAGTGGGCAGACAGGCTGAAAAAGCAAATAAGTTAGTGGATGGTGTGATTGCGATGATGATGATGAATATAAACGGTGTCGTGGTGTTGGTGGCAATGAAGTTGGGAAGAATGAAAGCCAGCGGAAAGAAAAGTTGAACTGGAAAGGTCGACTTGTTTTTTACACTGCTGAGATCACAGGTGGTGCCCACAAAAACTAGAGCTTCAAAAATTTATGTTGTTCAGTGAGTACGTTGCGTATTTATGAGTTCAGAACATTGCATTTATTAAAGAAGCAAAATAAGCATATCCATCAGGACAAGTAGACAGAAGGAAAGACGTGTGTAGTTTCATGCAAACGTTAATTTCGCGAATAATGCCGAGTCAGCCTATTAATTCTCCCTTTCATGTAGAGATTCATTATGCCATTTAGAGAGGTCAAATACCAGAGTGAAATCAAAACTACACTTTAAATTGCAATTCCAATGGATCGTTCACCTACTCGCTTTACTAATTCTGAAAGAGACGTGAATAAATAGTATAATTCTTCATTTGTGTTGTTTCATTTAAAAAAATCACATCTAGGCATGTAACCCATTTTCTTTAGAGAAGTATTATTGCTGCCTAATGAAAGAAGAAAATATTTTACTATTCTCATGATCACTGCATGTAAATGTTTTACATTTGAAAGACTCCGCGTGTGCAAGTTAGTCCGTGTCCATACAACAACTGAGCATGCAAATACAAATTTATTCGTGTACCACTGATTGACGTGCAACACTAATTTATTCGTTCGTTTCCTGTTGAATTTCCGGAAAACAAAAGACTTGTAATCACAATCAGCCAGTTGCGCACTAAAAAGATGTAGAAAGCAGAAAGAAACCTGACTGCTGTTTATATGCATAAAAAAGAGAACTGCAGGAAAAGCAAAACCCTGAAAAATTAGAGAGCATAACAGTAATTTTCAACCTTTCAAGCCTTCGTAGCATGTTGCTTTTTGATGAAGGCTACAATTATATGCGTGTAGTGGTTGCTATTTTTGGTTTCAAAGAGGTACTGCTTTATTCTCTCCTCTGAGCTACAATCGTTATTAAAGGTTAGCAAAAAGGGTTTTTATTTTTTTTTTCATTTTGTTTTTCTCTAGAAGGAATTTATTTGCCCTTTCTCCTCTCCAAAAAACTGAATAATGCGCTAACTGCTGCGGCTGTCGTGTTTCCTCAAGTCAGGGAGAAAAAACTCCACTCTTTCCTACTTTTTCCGGTGACTCTATATATGCTACTTAATTCGTGATTTGTCAGTGCCACATATCCATATTACAAATGAATATATACTAAAACCTCACTTACTTCTACTTCTCCTTTCACCTACTCTAACTGTATAATATGCTGATTTTAAATCTGGGCTAGCAAAATAGCAAAAAGCCAGTCTTCAAGCTTTCTACTGATGACGGTGAGTGTGTGGTGCCTAGTAAATATGTATGAATTCATAAGAATAAACGATTGACTCTAGATATTTGAAAGTAGTCAAGTCATAAAATAGTGAAAAGTGCCGCCACTCTGTTACTTCTACTCCTGTGCTGCTTGTGGGTGTGTGTGCACTCCTGCCACAAATACATAAATGCATACTGATGATCATCCATTTATACTCGCCAACGAAGTAAAAGGCTTTTTTTGTCTACTAGCCAATGCCACTCCTGCGAGCTGTGTGTTTCCCGGCTGATAAGAGTCAGGAAAAAACTCCACACGTACAACACTCGCGCGCGACTCCTTTCTCTCTTCTCCTGACATATGACTATTGACAGCAAGTAGATTGGAAGAATGGAAATACTTTTTGGCAGAAAATATTCACTCTAGAAGAAAATGGAAAACAAGTAAAGTAAAAAATGTACATACTTCTTTTACTACTTACTCGCTTCGTCGAATCTTTTTTACCAAAAAAAATACATGTTCAATTTTAGAAAGAGAGGAGGCGGGAAAGGAAGCAAGTTTTTTTTCAGAGTTACAGAAGCAGATAAGGTTGTTATCTTTGCTCGCTTTGTTTCTCAGACATGCATACACAATCCTTTACGTATTTTATGACTGATCTAATGAATTTTTCATTTGAAAGGAAAAAAAAAAGAAAGCAAAAAACTAGAAGGGTAATGGCAGCACGTTCAAAAGAAGAAGAGAAAACATGACGGAGAGAGACAGGAGGAGAAGTGGGAGTTGACAGAAGAAAGAGAAAACTGTTTAGACAGAATTTGATGTGTAATCTGAATGACAACACAGATATAAGAATAATAGTGAAGTGAAATGACATGAATTTATTACTTAACTATCAAAGTCATCCATAAATATTATATGGCATAAAAAGAAAGAAAGAAAACACATTATTTTTTGATGATACATATATCTTATCATAAATGATATGCTCATGTTCTTGTTATTATTATAATTGTCACACAGACCTGTCATCATCGGAAGCGTTTGGTCCGCCCAGAGACTATCATCATTTTCCAGCAACACAAGAAGAAAATGGGCAAGCCCAGTTTTATGCCTCCTCAAGTAACAACAATCTGCAACACCAGACTACGCAAACGGTAGAAGGTGAGGAGGACGAATCTGAGTCTCGTCGACAGTTTTCAGAACAACGTCGACCGCAACAATACCATCACCACCAACCTTATCACCATCATCAGCAGTTTGAGAAACAACAAGAGGAGCACTCATACCAACATCATTCGCATCATTACCATCCGCATCATAATCATCAAAGTCATCATCACCACAACCATCATTTCCACCACATTCAACAAGACCATCCGCATCATCATCAAGAAGTTTCTCATGATGATAATGGCCACCACGATACAACCGCTGCTGGAGAAGATGGTGCGGTGGGAGCACCAAAGGCAGACTCCCAAGAACAACAGCAGCATGATGGTCCATATTACAGTAGCCACCAGTCTACGAATAAATACGGACAACCACATGGTAAGAAAAAACATTATAGTTTTGCTTAACGGTGATTCGGTGCGGATTAATTCCTCTTTCTCCAACTTCCGGAGAAATCATAATATATTTTCTTTGGAAATTTTTCTCATAATCTTTTAATCTCCCGGCTTCCGCGCTATAATGGCGTGATGAACGAAAAATATTCTTCAAAACCTGGCTCTTTTTTATCTTTTAGTCGTTTTCTTACTTAACCCATCGTTCCCGTCTTATACGAAATTTATTCATGGAAAGAAAACGCTCATCTTTTGTGAAATCTCCATGAATGATTCATCAAACATAAGACAAGGCCATGTGTATAGGCTCATTATTTTCATGCTTTAAACTCTATTGTACTCTATATCTTTATCTATATAAAAACCTACTATTACACTGATGACGAGCCAGACAATCAAATCTGATGCGATCCTTTACTTCCACAGTGCAGCTACAAAAATCTTCACTAAAATAACATCATGATCTTTTAGGCTGAGAAGACTCGATCTGTTGGCTAAAGCTTAAGTCAAAAAATCCATAATAATAAGATATAAGTTATCAAAGAAAGCGTATGCTTTTCTTTTCCTGACATGTTCCTCAACGAGGAGATGAAACGGTGCATTCGTGACATTCGTGTTGTTATACACGGAAAAAGTTTTCGTAGTTTAAGTTAAAAGATTGTTACCTAAATTGTGCACTATTTTTAAGTTCATTCAAGAATTAAAAATAGACGCGTTCGTAGATATCTGGTCAACGGACAGACATATTGACATGTACCATGACCAATCTTTCAAAATCATATAATATTGTGTACAGGTTTTTAGCTGAATCGTCAGACATCAATACTCGATGCTTCAGAGGAAAAATTATGTAAAACTAGAATGAAAACGAAAATGGTAGAAAGTGTATGCAAGGAAGTGTTGAACAAAACACTATAGACGTTGTACATTGAGAGAACCATCGTGAACAAGTGGGAACTCCTTTCTTTTCTCGTCGTTTTTGCCTACTTCTCTGATTTTTACTTTAGTAATAACAGTAAAGGATAGAAGAAGAAGATGCAAAGCTTTTTGGAAGGAGAGAGGACACATTCAGTTAGCTAGAAGCATACTCCAATCCTTTGAAAGATAAAAGTGTAAAGCAGCAGAAGAGATGGAGAGCAATCCATACAAATTCTAAAGTTCTTCTCTCTCTATTTTTAAGACAAGTTACGACAGAGGCTACGAGCCAGCAAGTAAAAAAGGGATTATTCCGTCAGCTAAAAAGTGTCGCTTGAGCTAGAGATCTCCATTAAAGTTCCGGATTTGACTTCCGATCTACGATATCCTACTTTATGCAGTAGATACATCCATTTTCATATGAATGCATAACTAGTTAACTAACACACACATACAAAGTTAACTTATAATAACAGTAATAATAAAATACTATTAAAAGAAAAAAGAATATAGAGCCTCTATAATAATATGCGTGCATATTGAAATGGAATAATAATTTCCTGCTTGTCTTCCTCCCTCTTTCTCTCCACCATTCCTTTTCCACTGCCATATAGGCTAATCTCTCGTGACAAAAAAGTTCCAGAAAAAAAGTTCAAGGAAAAACGAGCATGCAAAGATTTATGCTGCAATACGTTCAGGATACAGTGCAATGTATGCAAAGTATAAAAGTGATTTTCACTAAACTGCTGCATTGCGCGTTCTTTCCTCCAAAAAATAAGTGGGATGGAAGGATGTAGCATTTTGTAAGGGAGAGAAAGGATTGTATAACAACAATGAAGTTATATGGCAAATAAAGCCAAGAAAGTGTGAGAAAGACAGTAGGAGAAGAGTTTTGCTGACTCCCTGACTTTCTGAGGAGTCAGTTGTTAATTTAGTTAGGAAAGGCTTAAGCCCTAAAGTTGACTCGTCTCCCTGACTTTAGCACTCACAGCTCATCCATCTCCAGCTATCCTGCTGGCTTCTTCACTCCTACACTTTTCCTGCTTTTATGCCTTTACTAATGTTGTTGGTGTGATGGGATGCTGGTTGATCCTATATATTCGTCTTATAATCAGGATAAATGTATATTACAAGTGTATATTAGAAATGCAACAACACCAGCATCTTCATTTATAACGGGAGGAGACACAAAGGCACAAAGTGTTAAAGAATAAAAAAAATAGTCCGTGGAGCCGCGGAAGACAGTTGACGAATTTTCTTGCTCCCTGTTGAAATGTCACAAGTTGTCTCCACAGGGTAACTATGCAAAATGAGAGCTGTCAACATTCTACACACAGAGAGAAGAGTGGGTTGGGGAAAAAGATGGAATGGAAAATATAAACTCGTTATGTTCGCATACATGCATATGATGCAGAAAGAGAAAACTTTAACACAAAATGCATTCACTCATTTGAATTTCTTTAGTTTGCATGCAGAATAATAAGAGATGAAATGATGCATCGCCTATGTGCACTTCTTCCAAGTTTTATTTTCTTGATGCCTTTTCTTCATAGACCATTTCTTCTATTTACACGAAAAGAATATAGAAGCCATATTATGAAAGGATGCAAGCATGCAAGATGAAGAATTTTCAATCAATATGATTCAATTCATTGGAAGCAGTTGTTTTTGTCGTTGTACGCGTACTTAGACCTTGTAATATTATATTTTGACAGAGTGTGAAAATGTAGATGATGATGAGGGAAAAGAGGTTGAGTGGAGGAGAAGAGCGTGTCGCATCACGATAAATATTATGCATTCCTCTTCTCTCTGCTTCGATGATTTCCATGATGAGGAGAATGATCATAGTTCTGTGCTGGGTGTTAAGGGTGTCTCAGCTATCTCGATATACTGTTCATGTACATATTATTTACATCTTTAGCATGCTGTAAGCAAGGAAAAAACTTGGAAATAATTTTGTTTTTTGAATTGACGCCTCAGTTCTCCTTACAATTTTCTGAAAAAAAGGGGAAGAACAAGTGCACATCGTCAGAAGAACGAGGACATTAGCAAGCGTGGCGACGAGAAGCACAGTAATATCATTACTTTCTGTTGGTACGTTACCATGGTTTTACCATTACGCGTACGTGCATATTATATTTTTTAACGTTCCAACACTTATCTTCAGCGTTACATTGTTGCCAGGAATATAGCACTTGTGTCAACGCCTATTCTCAAG
>JAQIXX010005270.1:0-14306 GCA_034700605.1 Willowsia nigromaculata | reverse complement strand
GGGACTTTCCATTCCAGTTCTCTATTCTTTTTTCTTCTTTTTTTTTGCTTTTTCTGTTTTCTAATAGACATCCACATCCACTATGTAGCATCGCTGACTGACGCTACATCTACGAAGGAATAACAAGTTGCACGGTGAAACTTTACTTTACAGAGCACAAGAGCCCTGGCAGCAAGCAAGCAGTGCACAGCTTTCCACTTTGTTGATAGGAGGTCGGGCTACAGTTACTTAGAGCACGAATATAAAGCACACTGAACTTTCCCATATTACGTACTTTTTAATGATACTTTGCAATAGTTCCTAGATTTTTGGTTACATATAGTCCTTTAGGTTTGACAAAAAAAAAGCGAGTGTTAGCTTACTTATTATTATGATGGGGGAAATTTCATTCGACAGTAATGTGGAAAGCTAAAGAAAAAGTCGACTATGTACATAATGTATTCTTGTTTGCCGATTTACGCAAAGGTGTATTTGAAATGCATACTAAACTTCGCATTGTTTATTTAGAACAGGAAACATTTAACCACACATAAAACAAGAGTTTGCCCACACATTTAAAAAAATTCGTTATCTCATATTACCATCGAGGTACAAATTGTGTAGGTGCCTCAATCTTACTACACTGTGAATGCGATTTTTTAATCTGCATAAATTAAAGTCATAACCTATACAAATCATTACATGATGAATTGAATGGGCTGAGAAGGCAAATGCCTTCTCTCATAAAAGCATTTTTCTTACACATACACTAAAATATCCACTAGATGGCTACGTTCAAAGGGAACAAAAATAATCGAGGTGAATCTGTCTGTGAAGAATCAATTCATGATCTCGTACTCTACTTTTAACGAATGAAAGAGAATTGCAATTGAGACAAAACTAGACGGACAGAAGATAAAAGACGAATATTTTTTGAGATATGAAGCAAATTATGTAAGTTGGCAAGAAAAGCACAACTTTTTTCCTTATCTGGCTGTCAGTGCTGGGTAATTTAATGGACAGATGTAGATATGTTTGCAGTATTCCCAATGTAGAGAAGTATAGTCGTAATCAATAAAACGATGAGCATTTTATTGCACTTTCCCACAAGAACACGTACATACAAATAGATCTACTTGCAAAAGTTTGAACTATTCATGAAGCTCACCTTTGAAACCAATAGAATATTATGTTGAACAGGATGTAGCTCATACGAGTGTCTATTGTAAAATATTCGTTCAAGAGAAATCAGCCATTATATATAATTTTTATGTACATTTGCAATACAACCATAACCACATTATAAGTTTTATGGCCAACTTTCAGCATCCGTTATATCATTCAATGAGACACCAACGCTATTGAGATAAACGGCCACATAATACACAATATTTTTTATCCATACGATTTCATCTCGATTACTTTTTCGCGTTTTTTGTCTGACTTTGTCGGAAAGGAAGAAACGTTTGGAAAGAGAAAGTAATAAATGTATGTCTTTCTTAAACTGTCTAATTCATTACCTCATTGAAATTGTTAACATTTTTCACTTGCTTCGTTTGTTGCGAGAAATTTCTTATATATTTTGTGATACAAGTATTTTTACGATAGTCGGTTCAATCAAAGTTTAGAAAATTTAATGTGAGATATGTACATGTATATTTGTATGAGGAACGAATATATGGGATTTTCTTCTCTAGTTTGTGATAGTTTGCATCTCTACATTGCTTTAGAATTGAACTGCTGCAGTAAGGGAAGACTTGGTATAAAAGACAAAAGTAATACAAGGCAAGAGTTCTTGTGAAGAAAACCTCGGTGCTCGTTGTTGTATAGTTGTTGCACAGTTTGAGTGAATAATTTATCCTGAGGACTAGAGAGAAAAACGAAATGAAAAGGATTTCTATGAAAGAAAAGTCAAGAAAGCAAGGTTAGTTTATGAGGAAAGGAGGAAATTGTTATACAAGCTATTTCCCTACCTGTCTTCTAGACCCTCTACCTGTGTGCTTCTCTCATTCCTCCTCTTCAACTTATCAAACAACTGATGTAGATGTAGCTCTATGGAAAGTCTTAAATCTGAAAGAATTTTTAATACATTGCCTATGTCATATAAAATGGAGCTCTGCATGCTTCTCCTTTACAAAAGTAGTTCACTAAGGTGTACATGCAATATGTCTGCTATAAATTCACCGAAGCGATAATAAGCTTCATTCTGTGAAAGTGGGATCTCTAACGAAATGAATCAAGTTGGCATTACTCTAGCTTTACTAGTAAAACTACTACGTAAAGTCTATTTCCATCCTTCACCTTTTCCCACCGCTTTTTACATTACTTTTAGTTAAGAAAATAGAAAGTCATTCGCTCAAGTATTTTCCTTTCCGCGTAATATTTTTTCTCCTTCTCCAATCTAGAGATTCCAAATGTATGGCAGTAAGAGCAGCAGCGTAGCGCAGTACAAAACAGTACATCATGTCCATGAACATGTAGCAGACTATAAAATTGTAAATACATAATAAAGAGAAAACTTCTTTGCGTATCTAGCTGACTACACATGATGATACACTCCGAGTATAAGCCATGTCACTGGATCTTCTACTTTTCCAGTTTCTGCTGAAACTATCTTTCTCCTCTAAAGTTTTCTTGTTCCAACTAGGAAAAACAAGCAAGAGCACTACCACCACTACCGACGTTGAGAGTGAACACCACCGGATAAGCTGGAAGAACGATTGAAAGAATGGCACTTTGTTTGTACCAGTAGAACAACTTAAAAGGGTAATCAATTTTTTGATGGGCTTACTTTTCTTCCTCTTCTTTTCTATTTTCTTCTGTAGACAACTAAGCGTACTCACCAACTTCCTTTCTCCATTCGGATGATGATCTAAAGGGTAGCAAGCAGGAGCAGTAGTAAACCATGTCTATTTTCTCATGAATCCTTGCTGGAATGTGATTTGATTTTCTTTCAGGAGAAGAGTGGAGATGTTGTATACAACAATCACACAATAGTTTTTCACCACTTGGGTGAACCCCAGAGATATACATCATTTTGCTGGTTACGTGTAGAATGTAGATACACACATGACTGAACGACAGAAACATGGTAAACTTTTTCATTCTTAAGAATATTTGCTCACATATGTATTTTGCCAAACTTCGTTAAACGTTGATTCCTTTTCGGGAATGAGCATCACCAAAATGAAATGTTTCCTTCAGTAGAAGAGAGGACATCATTTTCTGTTTGGTATTTTTATGAGTAGTTGTTTCGTATAGTTTTTGTATCATTATTTCGTAATACCATAAAGTAAAAAACAGAGTATCGCAGACAATGTTATAAATGATTGGATGAACGGTTACTCCATTGAATTGTTTTCGAAATCGAATATAAGCCAACGGTCAAGAAAAATACTACAGGTAACATTTTCTCGTGAAACCCTATAGAAAGAGTCTAAAAAGTGGCAAGTGATTTAATATGAGTAGATGAAGCTCGTTACAAAACCACAATCGTTGTATCATAGCATAATTACCTATTTATTTCATCAGTTAGCAGTCCGTTTGTTGTAAGTGAATAAACTTGTCATTAAGCACATTGTATGCATGCATACAAAATTTCAACACTCTCAACTTGTATTGTATATATTGTGTTGTACCAATCCCACAAGCACACTGTCAGAAAGGTTTGAGTAAGTCTTGAGCTTATTATAGTTTATAACAAGCGTCTGTTTCTTAAAATGCTATGTGCGTGCCTTGTCATAAATGAATTCTTTGTTGCACTCTTCGTCTCTTGTTTAACAATAACAACTTGTCAATATGAATTGGTTCTGTTGAGACTCTCTCTTTTAAATACACGAGTTTTACAGTTGTACCAACTTTCAATGTTCATGCAAGCACTCATCATTAACAAGAGTTTGAAAGATAGACCGGAGACCGTGACCTTTTGCATTTTACTATTAGTTTTCAATAAAAATAAATTAGTTTCACTATGCCCCAAGTTGCGTTAGAGAGTGATGATAATGTACAGAATGCATGATTCTTTAATGAATTCTTCTCTTATTCATCAAAAGAGTAAGAAATTTGAAACTAAAAAGATATCAAAGAGTTTTAGATCCATGATGAAATTAAGTTCAGAATAAAGTAAGGGAGCTGCCTCCCTAACCAATTTCTGATCCTCACAGTTTCAAGTTCAAAATAAAAGCACGTATAGGCTGACCCTGCACATTGCGTCAACTCCAAATGCATAAATTAAGTAAACACTGCATAAAGTTTAAACATGTTTAACCTTTCATATCAATGGGGTCAGTTTACAGACAAAATACCAACTTTGTACACGCTTGGTTTTAACAGTTTTCTTGGTCGCAACACATGAGCCATCAGCGCAATGTATGCTCTGTTAAGAAAATAATCACGAGCTTCCGCTTTTGACCCAACAAAACATTCTCACGCTTAAAACATAAGCAGCCCAAAAGGCTAGACTTCGTCTGCACTTCAAAACGATAAAATTACAGATGGAGAACAGGAGAATCTCATATAGCTCGCTCCTCCGGCTAATTTAATAACATCCACATCTGACTTACGGAAGCAACGACGCAGTATGAGGTCTTCTTGGGGGTTCCAGATTCAGAAGCACAGATTTATACATGGAAGAATTAGAAGAATTTCCATACACTATACTACAAGACCTGGGTTAATGATTAACAGAAAAAAAATCTCACAACATTTTCCCTCATTTGTCTGTAAAAATCAAACTCCAAAAACTTTGGTTTGAAGAATTACATATAATCGTAAATTCGATAATATCTATACCAAATGATATTGTTCTCCAGTATCAGTTAAAAAATTATACAAATTAAGGCTTTTGGTGAAGAATGCAAACGTTAATATGGTCCCACCTTTTTTGTTATGTAATGTTGATGTAATTTTAATGCATGGAATACTTTGTATCCTCCGCTGAGTTATATATTTAATAGGTCACCAGGAAATTGAAAAGGAACCCGTTATACCACATAAACACAATAGCTTAAATCCCTGCATATTTTCGTGTAGTAGAGTGGCAAACTGCTATGCATTGACACAATAGAAATGCATACACGGATGTGGTAGTAGAAGTTGTGTTTTGGACATCAAAACCAACCCATTAAAATTCTTTGTGTAAGTGTTGAGTGTGTTCATAAGTCATTTTGAAGATGGGAAGTGATGACAGAGATAATTTTTGACAAAAGCTCAATTACAATATAAATTGAGCAATTTAAAACCAGCTTTTGTAGCATGTAGCGCTCATCAAAAGGAAATATGATGGTACTAAAATTTGGAATGTTTCATTTTTACGATTATTGCCTCGCTGACAAGCTTCCTTTTTGCTGCCGGAGTGCTTATGTATGTGTGTGCGTATCACTTGAGCTCCCTCTCAACTCTTTTGGTTGTTACACGGTTAGTATAAGTGCCTTGTGCTTACAGCAACGGCGACTGCCAAAAAATACTCTTGTTCCTCTTGTCAGAAAAAGATCTTCCTCGTACATTGCGTATAAAATCAAAAAAACCAGTAACTACTTTACTCTGTTTCGTAAAGCCTTTTATTTTACCAAAAGCAAAGCTGCATTACTTTGAAACTGTAGAAGACTTGGTGCGTGCATTTTATGTTTATCTACTCACAATCAAACCCAAGCTTTTCTTTCTATGTGTATGTACCATCAATTACATTTTCTGTCCCATCTAAAAACTGTAGGAATAGGATTTGCTTTATTCTTCCATAATTAAATCTCAACACAATCAGTGCCCATCCAATTATATATAAAGCGCATAAAGCAGCCAGTAATACTAATAATATTTTTATTCGATTCCATCTAAAATGACCACAAAGTCATACTTTCGTTTTCATTGGAGCGAACGATATGCCAGGGTTGATTATTATAACATTGGGCTTCTGATGGTGATAATCATGACTGGTGTATTTACAACAATGCTTTCTGGCACAGCTCACATCCAACTTTCTCTCAAAAGCTGTCTCTCCGCTCTCACCCCCATTCAGAAAGTCACGCATAGAACATACTCTCTCGCACTTTCTTCAAGATTTAGACCTTGCAAGCAATCATGACTTTCCTTGTTGTACGCTAAGCATGCCAATTTCATTTATTATTCAGAAACGAAAGAGATATCATACGTATGGGCAATGACTTTTACACTCGTGGGTGATATTGAAACTTGGTCTCCCAGCTTATCCTTGTCCTTATCCTGCTCTCTGTCAAATCTTCTCACTCAAACGAAGGTAATTCCGTTGCAAACTACCAGTTATTTGCTATTTATTCGATTTTCCATCCTTCCCAATGTATGTGTTTACTTTTTGTATATATATTCTAAAGAAATATAGACGGTATAACTTTGAATCCAATTTGGTTCTGTGTAGCTTACCGTATTGTTCCAAATGTGACAAGGGGGCTTATTTGTCTGGCACCAAAACACCCATTTTGTTTGGCTGCTCAAATTTTAAAGTCACATTTCCAACAGTAAAATTGGATGACATGGTGCACAGATAATAATAGCATTTGCATTCACGATAAGGGTATACGTTTGAGTGTAGAAATATACATTATGCATCTGTCGTATTCAAACTTGCTCGCTGCGTATGGTGCATATTTTGTTGAAATGGCCAGCAGTCATGAACGTCATAAGGCGAGCATTGTACTCAAAGAGGGTTTGTTATAAAGTTGTTTGTCCCTTTCACAAAGTCGCCAAGATATTAGTGCTGATAACTAAAGAAAAATGTTACATACTGAGCATGATATGTATATATTCATTAATATGCTTAAAAGCATGTAAATATGCATTCATATCTATACAATATTATGCAGTACAAATACTGTGATCTTCTGGTGCATAATAGAAGAAAACGGCATCAATAAAAGCAACCACACTTATGATTCCTTCATTCAAAAGTCAAAACAGTCTTTGTTCACAATATCAAATGGTTTTTAAAAGCCCACAACACAACATATCTGTATTCAGCTCTTTGTCTTGTCTGTTGTGTATCGTCACTTTATACAGGAACTTTTATTCCACTTGATTTTCTAGACTATAAGCAGCTTGTTTGTTCAGGGCAAAAATATACGTGCCTACCTATCTTTTACCACTGCGTCTACAGAATCTTCCCCATCTAATCCGTAACATTTTCTGTTCTGCTGTGAATACTAAAATGACATCGACGATAAGTGCAGCTGAAGTTTGTGTGTGACCACACCGCAAAAAAAATCATTCCACATGAAAGGAAACCTTGACTTTCAACCGGCCAAAAACCATTTTAGTATAATATTTGAAAATACAAGGGCATTACTCCCTTGAACAATGTTTAAGCACTAGTGCAATACATTATTTCTCCTAAACTAACACCTAATTACTATCAGTGTATGCATTAGTACACAAAGTCATTACCATTACGCAAGTATCCTAGCTTTTGCAAGACCGTGGCTTATTCTTGAACCGACGTACCTAGTATCAACGTTTTATCTGTGTTTCAGCTTTTAAACGTGGTACATTCTCTCCCAAGAAACTACACATGCATGTCCACATTTCCAAACATAGCGACTTTACTCCTACAGAAATCAGGATGGGAAAATAAAGGCGCGGACAATGCGACGGAAGAGGTTCACTCCAAAGTTGGTAGAAAATGAAAAAAAAGGACAGGAGAAGAAAACTGCTTCCAGCATTTTCACTCTTTGTATTATTATGCATGCTTACGAGCTTAGCTTTCTTCAAGGCTGAGATATATGCACACTATAACAGACGTGCAAGTAGTAGTAGTAGTTGGACTAAAAGTTAGAATAAGGTATGTATTTCTTCATCTTGGAAGAGAAGGAAAACGGAGCAGTAAGTTTCTCAAGAGCCTAGCTTAATATTAAGAGCTGGAATGATACTCATTCTGTTTCCCTTTTAACTCTTAAACAGTCTCATAAGAAGGCTGAAAGTGCAGTTTTCATGCAAATTCAGTCTCAGTAGGGATCAATTATTTCGACACTGGCGATGTTCTATCAACAGTCCGCCGACCTCTTTTTACTTCGCTGCCTTTTTCGTCTGTGTACATAAATATTCTTCTAGTTCAAGTCTTCCTTTCCTTATTCCTTATAACAAAAAAGCTTCAAAGGAACAACTCAAGAAGAAGAGAACACGAAGAAGAAGAAGGCACTCGGTGTGAGAGAAGAGATACGGGATGAAAAGTAGAAAAGAGAGATAGAGCGGGAGCGCGAGAGAAGGCAAAAAATGGTTTAGTAAATGAGGTCGAGTCTTTTAACTTCATGAACTTTCCTATTTTCGCTGTTGCCTTTCTTTAAGCTTTCTCGTTTCCTCTTCAACTCTATTCCACTCTTTGCTGCCTTCTCTACTTTTTGCTAAGGAAAAAAGAGTTTTACGTAAAATTAGATTGTGTATTTCGCGAGATTTTGCCGATGAGGATTCATTATCTCTCATACATTATGAATCCAGCTGGCTCTGTTTGCATTTCCGTTCCAGAATAAATGCATGTACATTATTATGTCGAGTAGGATACACACAATATAAATTAAATTCTCCTACTTTCATCAAAATTCTACAAATTTGAAAATACCTACTTATCAAGTCTCATTTTGTATTCACACCACCCATTCTTCCTTTTTCCCTTCCGAATTCCAATTTATTTGTGAAAAGTCAGATTCAATGTTGGACTTATTAGCTATATCATTCACTCAAAAAGATTTACCCCCTTCAAAGAAGCTTATATATGGTTTTTCAAGTGCTAAATTTTCTATAATAGATGAAGATACTATTTTAATAAAATTTGAAGACGAGTTTAACCTTTTTTATACTTATACCCTTATACATTATTATCTCTCATTTCTGTCAGCTTGTCGTTATAATCAGCAATTTGTCGGCAATGGTGTTTAAAACATGGTGTTTATGAGGCACCCATTTAATCCATTCTTTGTACTCTCTATATCCTCCTTTTCTTTAGCCCGCTCAATGATAAAATATCAAAGAGAAAAGTTTTTGAATGGAGGAATAAGAACATTGTGAGAGGTAGCAAGTTGAAGTTGGGCATAATCCTTATCCCTTTCTTTACTCGTTTCATAATGTAATGATCATCATCACGGACATGGGCATACAATAAGTTGTATTAAACGAGAAAATAGTTGCAGTAGTAAGCAGAGTATACGGATCATCAACAACATCACACCAACCAACCACACCAATACATTCCACCACGCCACCGAAAATGTCTCGAGGAAAGAAACTTTTCTCATTGAACAAATCATCGTTGTTTGATGGAACTTCTTCTATCCTTTCTTTTTGGCATTACTATCATCGTAAAGTAAAATGATGATCCTTATATATAGGTAAACGACCACTATCACTTTTTTCATGTTGGATGGAGCACAGAATGAATCTCAGTTGAGGATGTGAGCATTTACTGCTTCCTACCTGCAAAGATCACTCACAATACAACCCACAGCCGAGGCCCTAATTTTAAGGATTATCTTCTTCTGAAAGAAAAGGGGGAGCACAAATTGCTCCATCGTATATTCGAAAAGACACAAAGATAGGAATCAGCATGTCTCTGCACGATATGTTACCCAAGCACGACACAATACAAGTGCGGTCGAATAGTAGCTAAATGATGATTAATGAAATGACTTCCATTCAGCGCAACCTGTCATGAGTCATGACTAGTTTTTGTGTGCTCCTGTACAATACACAAGTTTTGACAAGGTCTTCAAAAGAAAAGCATCAATAGAGAATTTAAAGTATAAATGACAAGAGACAGGTATGTACCTAAATGGGAATATGAATCGTTAGATCTATGAATCACGACAAAGCATACATTTCAAAATAATTTCAAAAGTACTAGTATGCGGTAATCCTTACTTACTTCTGTTAAGTTTTATTTATAACTATCTATTCAGAATCAATAGTATCCTGAATAAAAGTTTGAAACCCCAAACATCACACACTGAATTTCATTTGTACCGATGATTGTGGTGTATATGTATGTTTGTGCACAACACATATTTAAGGCTTCTATATATTGGTAAGACTAAGAGCTATAGAAAAGCTTTCTATACAATTTGCGATCGTTGCGGTTTCTCCCTGAATCTTTTGCCTCCATACACATCCGAATTACTTTCCTATGAAAAATTTAAGAACCTAATTTTTATGCAAAATAACGTTGTTTACAAACAATGTTCAAGGATTCCGTTGAAAATCTATTTTTCAAAACATGAGATGTAGATGGAAAGGAGTGAAAGTTCACTTTGGTAAATATAAGGTTTATCATTTGACACAAAAGTGAATGACTAGCTCTAGTTCGAAACTAGTTCCGTCTGAATGAATGGGCTCCCTAGGACAGACGCATCTTTCAGTCTGCATACCAGAGAGTCTATCAGATTCGATTACTATTACTACATCGCATTTTTACTATTTCAAGCTGCCAAGGCTGTAGAAACTATTGCAGCTTTATCTTGAGCCATCTTCCCTTTTGATGAAAAACAAGACATTACTTGGGAAAAGATAAATATACGGCTCAGGTGGTGTTGCTAAAAACCGAAGGATTCGCTGTAACTATAATGTCAAATCAGCTGCCGTCCTTACTTGAGTCATTTTTCTCTTCGTCGTTGCTTGCTTTGCACATTTATTTTTTCTCTTTATTTTCCACAAGCCTGCCTTTTTAAAAAGAAGAAAGTGTGTCAAGAAGCCACTCGCGAGAAATAGGAAAAGAAGTGATTCAAGCAAAGAAATGAAAGCATTTCGTCGTAGACAAAAAAGGGAAAGCGGAGTAGGAGTAGCTAGCAAGTAATACAATATAATGGAATCAAATAAAAATAAAACGTCGTTATTATATCAAGCAGAAGACTCTGGTAATGGAATCATTTAATATTATTTTCCAAATCGTACTACATTGTTCCATGTCGGGAGATACATACACCCCAAAATGCTTTCTGACTTTCTAAGATTCTGCAGGGATTGAAACGCAATTTTGATTTTATTCCATCTGTCTGTTCGGCTATTTATAGAGGAATCTGTCTGTAGAGTAATAAGCCTTTATCAAATCAAGCAATTTTCCGTGTTTTTCAGTTTTGTGAGAACCACGTCATCAGGATGCTGCTGTGTGTAAACAATGAAAAACATTTTCCGTCGAGATTTTCCCATTTGTTCATGTGCTCTTGTAAAACATTGTACGTCCTTTTACAGGTTAATCGTTTTTATGGGATGATGTGTCGTTTATATAAGCACTGCTATGTGTGCTACTCAATATAACATTATTATTATTACATAAATCTACCCGACATGTCACTATGTCACATACTTGTGGACATGGTCTTTTTTCAATTTCTCAGTTGAGAAGCCAAACAGAGATGTACAAAGAGAGATGTAAAACTTCAGGCTTCGTTTTATTGATGGCCTTGTGGATGAAGCCTTTGAGCTGGCGAATTGTTCTAGTTTATGTACATAGGTACATTGTGTTTTGGCAAAGGTTTTTTGTTTTAGCAGATAAAATTCGATTTTTTACATTTTAAGTTGGAGCTTGAAATTCTGTTTAATGGCTGTTTGGGATCTACATCCGTCAACGGAAGTCTCCGGACAGTTATAGTAGCAGGCAGAGTCAGCAGTTATCTCAACTGAAAAAATAATCTGGGGGTATTTTGCAAAGACGATGAATGAGTTCACTTTATATAAATAATACTGGAGCAAGTGAAATAATTTATTAATAGGATTTTGCAAAGAAAGTTTATATTGTTCTTTCTATGCATTATAATAATTATAACAATTCATTAGAGAAATTGCTTCAAATGTTTTATTCCAAATTACGACAAAACCAAACCGTTCATAATATTCAGTGAATTGTAAGTTGGCAATTAATGCATGTGTTTCGCGGAAAGAAAATAATGTACCTAATAATATTCATGGTATGAAGCAACTCAACTCGGCTTTCATTCACAGATTTTGCTTTATAAACTTTGCACGAGTCGAATATATTTATACAATAAATTTGTTTGGTAAAGCTAACAACAATCATTATCACTAGCATTTGCACGTATGCTTCCGGAGGAATGAAGGACGGCTTTTAGTTTCCGTTACAATGAAATACGAAGTACAATGACACCATAACCTGGTGTAGCTCTCAGAAGACTTGGCTTAAATAAGTTTCATGGCATGATAAATTTTTGTTTACTTCCTTGCGGCATTCCGACTCAGGAATGGTGATGAAAGTTGACCAAAACCATAAATTTGGAAGTAAGACAAAATTTCGTTGAGGTTAATATATACACTACTGTGGAAGACGTGATATTTTTTCTTGGCTAAACGTAACTTCGCTGCTATTCTCTGTTAGATATATATGAACCAGAAAATGGAACTGATTATTTGAAGACCTGAAATATAGGACGGAACAAACAGGATCTGTTTATCATAATGAGAACTAAAACTTAGTTAATCTCTAAACACTTTCTAAATCTAAAGCGTTTAAAACTATTTAAGTAACTCAATACATGGCATGTCGTAAATTCCGAAATAGAGATGAGGGTCTAGAATGTTTTGAGATTTGAGTGTTTCTATTTGAGATTTTACTGTATGAAAGCTTTAAAAGTCACAATAATATGCGTGATTATACCAATGCATATACAATACAATCTTAGGTCAGTTCTGCACTTTTACCACAATCCGCTTTATTTTTAGCTGACAGCTTAAAGTAAATTATTTTGTGTACCTGTTTGCTTTCCTTTGAAAAGTGAATAGAATTTTAAAACTTTTACTTTCTCTCCGTGTTTCGCAATAATGTAGATACAGTATGAATGCGACCTTTAAAAACAAACGACAAGAGTATTAAAACAAGACAGAACCTCAGGACGACAACAAAAACCGAACAAGGTAAAAAGTTTGGTGAACTCAAAGAAACATTAGTTTCTCTGCAAACAAATCCATCTGTACCTCAGGCTCACGCTCGCTCTTTTCCTTTTTGAAAATAATACGCTGCTGCTGTTACTGGCCTACATTTTATTGAAGAAACACTTTCTTCTACTTCTAGTTGAATTAATTTTCCTCCAGTCGACAACAAGCATTTTTGTTGTGTCCTGTTTTTCACGCTTCTCCTTTCCGCTCCTTGAAGTAGTGCAGACCTGTGCTGTATAACGAGATCTTGGTACAGACAGAGTTTCTGTGGCAGTAGCAGTGTGTTGTGCTGAGTCCTTTATAATTCACTTTTTATCCTTATTTTCCCTCTTTTCTGGACACCTTCCAGGAAAGTTTAGGTAAAATAAATCCTAGATAGAATAAAACAAAGGAGTAAAGAGTGCAACACACAAACTTCCTTTTTGCAAACACCATAGCTCTCAGTATATTGCAACTATGTGCTTTCTCTTTGATATTATTGCAGAGGGTATGAAAGAAAGCAGCAGGTGAAGTTTTGGTTTTATTCAAAAGAGAAATATAGACATAAAACGCATGTAGTCTATTGTACACCAAGGGGATCTGTATAGGTTCTCATTTCAACCTCATCTCACACTGATCTTCCATTCTGTAATAAGTGCTTTCTACAATGGCATGGCATAGATTTTAGATCCATTGTATGGTTAGAACGGAGAAGTGAAAAAGAATCTTCCATTGGTTGCGCTTTTCTTCAATCCTGCTATGTTTTAGTTTGTGCTTGACTTGATTTCATAAAAGAAAATAGTTCCATTTTTATATCTTTTCATGTGAACTGGCATGAAAATAAAGAACATCATCGAATACACATAGATTTTTTACCGAACAGTATGCATTCACGGAAATATGAAGGCCCTGACGAGAAAAGGAACAAGACTATGAACACAATCAATGCAATATTTTTTCTACTTTGGGGAAGATTGGATGATGCAGAGTGGAAACTCCTTCTTATTACCTTTCTCGCGTGTGAGCTTTCTCTGTAAGACATCGAGTAGGGTTACACACTGTGGTGCTACAGTAGTAATATCTTTACTGCTCATCTCATCACAAAATGTCAGGGAGGATAACAAGGAGAGAAATTGTTGCCACTATTGCTCCTGCTGCTAGTACACTGCCTGCCTAGATTTTTTAACGTGAAAGGAGGGAGGTTGGCATTGGCATTGTTACCTTTTGCCATAATATGCGGTGCCAGGGAAAGGTACCTATTTAATTTTCGCCTGCGAAAATTCAGCTAGAACTGTTTACATTCTAGGCGCAATATTGTTTTTGGCTGGCAACCTTCATATGTAAGCAAAATCAAGCTCTACGTAGAGATGTACATTTTACTGACAGATTCATGTTTGTTTTTCCATTTCCATCTCACAGCTCCTCTTTTCTTAGGGTAAAGTGTGCTTAGTGGT
>JAQIXX010005269.1:0-14307 GCA_034700605.1 Willowsia nigromaculata | reverse complement strand
CACTGGGATGCTGACGGGAGAACTTGGTATGATATCAGTATGGTGTATGGATACAATCTTCCTGTGAGAATGGAACCCTACAATATCAACGTTGGAGGAAACTGCGTGACGTCCAGTTGCACGTTTACAATTGACAGGGATTGCCCAAACAGCAGCAAACAGTATAGGAATGGAGTAGTTGTAGGTTGCAAAAACCTGAACACTGATACTGTGACTGATTATTCCACTGCTATAAAAAGAGCCTGTCCAGATGTCATTTCCAGGTATCAAGATGAGTCGCCTGCTAGGGGAATGTGTAATCCTGGAAACACTGGATTGAGAATCATATATTGCTGAAGACAAGTTAAAATATGGACTGGAAAAAATCCGTTTACTGACATTCGTTTCTACAATTTTGAAAGGTTTTACATTAAAAATTTTGTTGACTTAAGGTTCCATAAAAAAGGCTTTAGAGAAATAAATCAAAAATTTCAACATTTATGTACTCGCTTTATAATAGCTTTAATTTTTCGTTTATGCCATATTAATGCAGTTATCACATTTTTCTTATTTTCTAACTGATGGGATCTTATGAAGCTGTGAACTTCAGGTCAACGGTAACCTTTAGAAACCGTAATTATGGCCATTTTTGCATGATAAACATAGGAAATGTGGGTGCTCATTCAAAAACATTTTTGTCACTGATGATTTTTCACATTCTCAGCGCATTTATATATTTTCAGTGTTTTGAATGTTTGGGGTTAAATGGGGCAAAAACATGTGGCAATTATGAACAAGATTGGCAAGTGATCGTTTGTATATCATTTGAAAGCTCTTGTCAAGGAGAGTACAATGCATGTAAAATCAGTCTCCTAGCGGTTTGCAAAGTGGTTTGGCATCCAATTATTCGTCACCCTAAAATGACGGATTGATCACCCTATTTTAACGGTTGAAGACTCTTTGGAGTACAAACAATTAAGATATTTCACTCTGTAAAGTCAATTTATCCTGGATACTAATACAAAAATCAAAGTATTCATGTTTCAAAGTCATGTTTTGGGACGACCGCGAGAACGTATAGCGTACAGTCCTCCACTGGGAGCTTCTGGGGTTAGAGCGTACTTGTCGCGTGTAACTGTACTCGAATGAAATGCTTGCAAAGATAATTCTTAATGTAATCTAAACAAGTACACATGAATTCTGGAGCGTAACCTGAGTGTGGAAACGAGAAACAATGTACATGCATTTCGCTTTGGACAATCCTTTCCAAATGCACAATGATAATCCCAAACCTCGCTGTTTTTAAGGATTTATTTTTTTTGATTCGCCGGTCGCGTTTAAAGTCATACACGGAAATATTTATATTTTCCATGCAATAAGCCTTTCTGTAACTAACACTGCACGTTTAATTTCAGAATCACTACCTTCTGCTGCCATCGTCCTGCTTCTTTGAATTCTCCTTCTCTAATGAATGAAACATTCTACTACTCTTCACGTGTAAAAAAAAGGAAGGTATTGCAAAGTACCAAGAAAATATGATAAAACATTTTATTTTTACTCAAGGAAATATCACCCTAATTTATGGGATTTATCACCTTTTTGGTATTTCTCGCTCCAAAGAGACTTCAACTGTTAAAATAGGGGACGACTCCGGAGTTTTAGGGTGACCAAAGCTCTTTCTAAAATGTTTTTGTTTTCAATCGAGTATATTTGTGTTTTGCAATGTGCTACAACCTTTACTTTAACTGCATTGTACTCATCTTGACAAGAGCTTTTGAATGATAAGCGATTACTGACCGATCTTTTTCACGGACATACCAAAATTGTCACATGTTTTTGTCCCATTTAACCCTATGGTAAAACAGAGAACATCAGAGGGCCAAAAGTTGGGTTTTGCAAGGTTTTAGAGACTTGTGCCAATCGACACTTTTGATATAATGATATACATACCGAGGGCTTTCGAATGATATACATATTATTAAGGAGAAGAAACTTGCTCTTTTAGGCATTTGCCTATAGAGCTAAACAAAATTACAATACGCGTTAGTTTAAGATTGATTCTTGGTATAAATAGAAGTGCAAAGGTAACTGTAGTCGCAGGTGACAACTGCTGAAATTCATAATCATTTTGATAAAAACTTTGATGGGACAGAATTTATTTTAGTTGCTCAAATAAGAAACCGTATTCAAATAACGAGAGAGGTAAAACCGGCGTATGCTTAAAGAGATAAAACAAAACAATTTGAATCCGCTGAGACTCCCACACAAATCACATATAAGGTATGAATTCATGCTCCTTAGATTCATTCTATTTGTTTCAAAATTGCGTACATGAAATGGAAACAATCACATTTTACGACGTTGAAGTCCAAAACCATGTCCAATATTAGATCCGTGTTTTTAACAATGCATAGTTCATGTCAGCATATTATCATGCAATTTTTTTTTTCGAATGACTACTCACACGTCAAATGTGGATCACGTCGTTTCACTTTGTATGGAATTGCAGTGTGTAGATCAAATTACTGCGTGTATGTACGATTTAAATATATATGGCTTTTTTATGTATCAGCGGATGTCGAAAATCTTATAAATTCCTTGGGAACATAGAATTGTCATCTCTGCTCACTTTTCAGATAAAACCCGATCCTAGAAAAAAACTCCACCTGCAAAACCATTCATATTGTGCAAAAATACCTAGGTTTTTCGAACTCGTGGATCCCGAAGTTCCTATCCTTTAGAATCTCCATGTCCGCATCTAAACACATCGCATGTTTGAACATTCCATCAAAATATGTACAAACCATAATTTGATTTTTAATTCAAAGTATAGTCTCATGCTTTATGTCATAATTTTACATAAATACAAGTGTAAATTCTCTTCTTCCGTTAGTACGTTCTACAAGAAAATCACAGCAACTATCAATTTGAAAGAGTTATACAATCAGTATGGAGAAGTCGATATTTACAGTTGCCCTCACATTTCTTGTTTTAAGTACAAGATTTGCGGAGGAGCTCATAATAGCTCATAGGTAATAAGATTCAATGATTTTTTGAATCAATATTATTTTGAATTAAACTAACACAAAAATCTAAATAACATGAATTCTTTAGTTATCTATCATAAATTCATAAACTTTCGCATTCTTCATAAGTAAAATTATACAAATACCAAGCACATGCGTAAAGGTCAAGTCAAAACTGAAAATTTAACGTGCAGCATTCCTTTAAAGACTTTTCATTTACTTCCTTTCTCATTTAAAAAGTTATCACACGCAGGATACAAATGCTATTAGGATGACAAATTTTGCTCAAATGATACAAATGCGTGTTAACAGGCAGGCAAAGCTAGCTATCTTGTAGATAAACATTTTTGTGATTTGTGTACCCTATTTGGGAAGACTATCACCACAAATTAAGTGAACCTTCAATTGCCAAATAGAGGAATGGAAAGGTTCGGTCTTTTAAAGGAATGCAACAAGATAAATTTTCAGTTTTGACTTGAGCTTTACTCATGTGCTTGGTATTTGTATAACTTTACTTATGACGAATGTGAAGGTTCATGAATTTATGGTGGATAACTGAAGAAATTATATTATTTAGATTTTTGGGTTAGTTTGATTCAAAATGACATTGATTAAAAAAATCATTGAATCTTGTGACCTGTTAATTCAAATGGCACACTGAATCATTTGGTATATTAGCGGAGGTCAACAGAAGTTGAATCAGGATTCAAACGAATCAAGATCAAAATTTTCATCGAAATAATTTTTTGATCCTCATTGACCATACCGATTATGTTAAAAAAAATCATCTTAACTAAGGTATGCTTTATGCAATCCAAATAATGACAACTCATCAAAGAACGTTATAGTAAATACCGTGTTAAGTTCGATAGTTTTCATTTTATAATTTTCAGCAAGTAAAATATTTTAAATTTTCATTTTAAACGAAAGTTAGAAAAAGATCCATTAATTTTAACATGAGTTAAGTTCAGCGCCAGGTGATGCATGTTAGTAGTTGCGCGAGCGCAAATAGCTGTGTGCCAGTGCAGCAAAACATACAGCTGTTGAGCATCATCGCTTTGATCGCTTTGATCCCCGAAAATAAACTACTCTCGCGTGGATCTAAAATAATCCGATCTTTGATTCATTTGGATCAAGAATTTTGAAATGCGCGCCTGAAATGGATCTAAAATCTATGATTTTTTGATCTAAATGATCTTTTGATCCGTTTGAATCATGTTCATTGACCTCCGCTATTGAACCATTATGTGGGAATCAAATGGAATATGATTCAAATGGATTTGAGTCTTTTGGCAGTAAAGTTTTCATGTCAACATGTTATGATGTAATTTTTATTCAAATGAATGATCACACGTCAAATGTGGCATACGTCATTCTTCCCTGTGTTTAGTTGCAGTGTACAGTTCCATATGCTGCGCATATGGTTGAGTAAATATGGTCTTGTTATAAGCATACATGGAAATTCTTTCAAATTCCTCGATTCATGGTATCATGGAACTTTAAAATATACCTACTTGTCTTTTTTTAAATTCCCTGCACAGAAAATTAAATTGTAGAGAGAACTACATTGAGAACTCTTACTCCATGGTATTGAAAGAATTTCCATGTCAGTTTGTAAGCACATCGGATGTTTGAACCACTGCGAAGGAAAACTACATAACAAATTTGCCTTTAACCACGATGACTGTTCTCATCTTTATCCCATCATTTTTGGATAAATACAAGTGTAAAGTGTCTCAGTCAGTTCTAGAACATTCCACCAAGAAAAACACAACAAATTCCGAAAGATCGCTAAATCAATATGGATAAGTCAGTTTTTACTGTAGTACTCTCATTTCTTGTTTTAAATACAAGTTTCGCGGAGGATCTCGAGATCCGTAACAATTGCCGAGAGACAATTTTTGTCAAGGGTGAGCAAGTCAATTCTAGACCGTTTTCTTTGGGAAGTGGCCAATCCAGGACTATTACCCTCACCAGAGAAGCCCGAGGCTTACTGTACGCCCAAACAGGATGCGATAGCAGTGGAAACAACTGTGACATATCTGAAGGTCAGTTCAGCATGGCAACAATGCATTGGGATGCTAACGGGAGAACTTGGTATGACATAAGTATGGTCTATGGATACAATCTCCCGATTCGAATGGAACCGCTTAACCCCCAGGTTGGAGGAATCTGCAGGACTTCCAGTGGCTCGTTTTCAATAGACAGTAGTTGTCCAAGTAGAAGTAAACAGTATCATAATGGAGTAGTTGTGGGTTGCAAAAATTTGAACATTGATTCTGTAACGGATTATTCCACTGCTATAAAAAGAGCCTGTCCAGATGTCATTTCATGGTATTATGATGACTCGCCTGCTAGGGGAATGTGCAATCCTGGAAATGATGGATTGAGAATCATATATTGCTCAAGATTTATGGACTGGAGCAAAGACGACTGAATTTGCAATCTGCAATTTTGAAACAATGTACAGGAAGATTTCATAGTTAAAAATTTATATTTTGACTCATGTTACAATTGAAAAATTCTTTCAGAGAAATAAAATTCGAAGCAATTAAGAATACGCTTGTTCAAAGTTTTAATTTTTGTTTGTATCAAATTATGTCGTCGGTGAAAATCATTATTATTGTAATGCAATCGTAGCACATCTTTATTAATCAATTACACAACCCCCAGGAAAACAACTGATTATTAACCTCTGCATATGCCAAGGTTAAAGTCGATCCGTTTAAAACTGGAAAAAATTGGTGCTCTTTGAATTGTTTCAAAGAAAAAATCTAAATTTAATTCGCCGCCACCCACTAAGGATGACATTTTTCAAACAAAATGCAGCATATTTGTCAATATGGAAGGTCATTAGGATTTCGATCTAATTTTTTGATTTTGCGAGAGTGTCCTTCCAAAATGACATGAAGTGCCTCGCGTGTAAAAACCCATAATATATTTAAATGCTGCAAACTCAAAAGTCTGACACATTTCAATCATTCATGGAGTATCAGTACATGTCATGCTGTTAATATAAATTCCTTAACTTGTAATTTATTAAACTAGTATATAAATCAATTACATCATTTAAATTAGTATACATATAATTAAAGTACTATATGCAAATCACTGTATATCACGAAAACAAGTAGGAAAAGTATTTGCTCGTTTTCCATATAATCCTGACTGTATAAACCAGAACCATATCGATAAAACCGGTAGAAAACTTAACACAGAAATCATAACAATTCCAGACCTGAAAAACAGACAACTTAAACTATATGCACTCAAAATTCATTCTATTTGTGCTACCATATGCTCTGTGACTGCATATAGAGCAAAACTTACAAAATGGAACTTACTTGTGGAAAAAAATATTTATTATGACGTGGATCCTCCGAGAGCAAGGTTTATTTGCAAACAGCAAATAAATTTCTATAGTCTGTCCCGCTTAAGCGAAAGAATTGTTATTCGATATTGTTATCCTTGTATGGCTTTTGTCAACATGTTATGATGAAAATTTTGTATTTAAATTAATGCTCACATGTGAAGTGGAGAAAACGTCCTTTCCTTCTGTGAAATTGCAGTGTGCAGATCTACATACTGCGCTTACGATTGAAAAAATTATACCTTCGTTATATACAAGCACTTCACATATTAAATGACTGCATTGCAAATTTTATGTTTCAAATCAGACTTTTGTCGAGATAAATTTAATCTCATGTTATTCTGGTTTTCAAATAAATACAAGGGTAAATTGCTTCAGTCCCTTAGTACACTCGCCAGATAAAACAAAGTAACCACAAAAGAAACAGTGAACGAATAACAATATGGATAAATTAACTTTAATTGTGATCCTCTCATTCCTTGTTTTAAATACAAGTTTTGCGGAGGACATCAATATCCTTAACAATTGCCAGAAGACGATCTATGTCAAGGCTGAGCAAGCAAACATTATGCCGTTTACTTTGGGAGTTGGCTATTCCAGAACTATTGGTATCAACCGGGAATCGCGAGCTTTAGTGTACGCCCAGACTGGCTGTGATAGTACTGGCTACAATTGTGACACGTCCGAGGGTCAGTTCAGCATGTCTGAAATTCACTTTGATGCTAACGGAAGAAGTTGGTATGATATCAGTATGGTGTATGGATACAATCTTCCTGTGAGACTTGCACCCTACAACCCGGCCGTTGGAGGAAACTGCGTGACATCCAGCTGTACGTTTACAATTGACAGAGATTGCCCCAACAGCAGTAAACTGTACAAGAATGGGGTAGTTGTGGGCTGCAAAAACTTGAACATTGATGCTGTTACTGATTATTCAACTGCTATTAAAAGAGCCTGCCCAGATGTCATTTCCCGATATTATGATGACTCGCCTGCAAGAGGAATGTGCAATCCTGGAAGCCCTGGAGTGTATATCATATACTGCTGAAAATAAATTGACATATCGAATGGGAAAAATCTGTGTAGATACAACGAAATTTAGGTTGTTTAAACATATATTTGCACTCAAATGTACAACTTGAAAACTTTTTCGATAAATAAATAAAATTGACAAATTCTTAGTATCAAAATTACCTGCTAAAAGAATTCTTTTATCCTAACAATGGTGTAATTAGCATTGTACAATATTTGGTGAAGCTATGGGCGCTAATGAATAATTTGGACGTATAGAAGAAACTCAAACAAAATGACAAAAAATCCTTCTTGCAATATTCCCATAGGTCGTAAATTCGCAGTTGGAAACTATACTCAATTATACCCCAGCATAATCTTCATTCATACAGTGGAGCTGCAAATAGAAAGTTTTTATCAATACCGCATGTAAATATTATAATTGCCCAGACTATACTCATGTTCTTAAAAACGAACTCACTTTAAAGGCAAAGACTGCAAAATGTACTTATTTGTGTTCGTATTGAACTTTCCGTTTGCATTTTTTCAGGCAGCAGTATTTTAAGTAGAGTCAAGTGATTATAGTGGTGTTTGGTAATTAACGATAGCCAAAAAAGATCCCTAGCGGTGGTCTTCAGATTTTTAAACAAGGGTCTCTATGTAAACTTTTAGCCATTTGAATATTTTACCGGGATTTTGCAGCAATTGTTTTTAGGATCTAAAGTTGTCACATGTGACTTAATGTAGTTTCAAAATTTTATAACCTGTTGAAAAAGGAGAAACATCATCTAACCACCCATAAATAACCCTTACTGGAGGATTATAAACTATATTTGTAAGTCGTTATCAGATATATTGCGAATTGATTAAATCAAAAAATACACTGTAAACGATTGAATTATTTATTTTCATTACGCTCCTAACGCAATTATAACCAGATAATGTGCAGAAATAAACTGTGTAATCATATAATACTTAATATTGAGATACTCCAACATTTTGCAAAACATCAATTTGTACAATATTTCTCACATCAAAGTTCAAATTTTGGTGCGGCACATTTGATTATAGTAACCCGGTGCACAAAACCATATCAAAATTAGGAGACAGGTAGGCCCAGCATATACGTATAGATAGAAAACATAGCAGTTTAAATTGACAGAAATTGACGAACAAATACATGCATAGTATAAAACTTTGCTCCTTATATTCATTCTATCTGTATCAGGATTGCATACATCAAATGTGTTCGTTCAATCATAAATTATGAATTACGATGGACGTTCATATCCAAAATTTGAAGGAGATCGTTATTGTGCTCTGTCCTGCTTTGCCTTCTATCATAACATAGTTCATGTCAACATGTTATGATGTAATTTTTTATTGAAATGAATGATCACACGTCAAATGTGGAATACGTTGTTCTGCTTTGTGTGAAATTGCAGTTGTGCATACTGTGACTATTATTGAATAAAAATGGTTTTGTTATGTGGACAGACATGGAAATTCTTACAAATTCCCCCGCATCATAGATTTGCCAACACTGTTCAGTTTTCAAATAAAATCCAAACCCAGAAAAATAAATCACGCGCAAGTGATGGAACAATGCAATCCAAACCACTTTAGGAACCGCTGATCCCGTGCTTCGTAAGAATTAACCATGTCCGTATCTAAGTACATGGCATGTTTGAGCCGATGCATAAAAGCTATACGTATTAAAGGACCGTATAAGGGTTTGATGGAAGGTGGACCCAGAACAGACCATAACAAATCATATATCAATCGAAATCTCTTGTTACGCTCTAACACATGGTCAATGCGCACAAGTCCCTGAAGTGTTGCACAAGACCACTTTTAACTTTCACGAAGTTCGAATTTTCACAATGGGGTAAATGGGGCCAAAAATGGTATTCATTGTTAACTGTAATTTGTGCTATTTTACTATCGCGGTTTGTGGACAAAATATCGTTTACAGTGAAAATCAATGGATTGGGGACTATAGAGAATGCATCCTCTACAGTCACAACTCTGAACTGATATTGATTGTCACCAGTCACCAGGTCAGAAACATGTAATTCAGGACCACCTTTTGTCCCATTAATCCCCATGGTAAAATCCGAAATTCAAAGAGCCAAAAGAGGTCTTATGCAATGCTTTTGGGACTTGTACCCATTGACAATGTGTAAGAGCGACCACATCTTTCAATTGGTATATGATTTATAATGATCCGTTCTTGGCCCATCTTCCATTTAAACTTGGTATGGTCCTATGCCTTTCAGCCGTTTTGATGAATCTCATGTTTCATGCCTTAATTTTACATAAATATAAGTGTAAATCATCTCATCGGCAGTCAGTACATTCTACAAGGAAATACAGTAGCTTGCAAATAATTATTAACTAAATATGAATAAATCGATTTTTGCAGTAGGTCTCACATTTGTTGTTTTAAATACAAGTTTTGGGGAGGATATCAATATTCGTAACAATTGCCAGGAGACAATATATCTTAAAGGTGATCGTATCAATTCTGCGCCATTTTCTTTAGGAAGCGGTCATTCCAGAACTATCCGTGTCAACCGAGAAGCCCAAACCTCACTATACGCCCAAACTGGATGTGATAGTAGCGGATACAATTGTGACACAGCCGAAGGTCAGTTCAGCATGTCCGAAATGCACTGGGATGATAACGGGAGAAGTTGGTTTGACATCAGTATGGTGAACGGATACAATCTTCCTGTGAGAATAGAGCCATTCAACCCCCACGTGGGTGGAAACTGCAGGACATCCAGCTGCTCATTTACAATTGACCGGGATTGCCCAAACCGCAGTAAACTGTATCATAATGGAAGGGTTATAGGATGCAAGAATCTGAACATTCATTCTGTGACCGATTATTCCACCGCGTTAAAGAGAGCTTGCCCAGATGTCATTTCCTGGTATTATGATGACTCGCATGCTAGAGGAATGTGTAATCCCGGAAACAATGGTTTGACAATTATATATTGCTAAAAAAGATAAATTTGTAAACTGAAAAAGGGTGTTAACTGACGTGTCTACAGTTTTGAAACATTTTTTTAATAAGATTTCATTCTGTTAAAAAATATATTTTGACTGATTGTACGGTTTTAAAATATTTTCGTAAAAATAAATCAAAATTTGTAACACTCAAGTATTCGCTTGCTCTTTAGGTCATTTTTTAATGTGTTTTATGAATTCAGTTATTAAGATTTTCTTATTTGTTTCTCATTTAAATATATGACCTTCATATGCTTACAATAAAGCAACACACATATTTAGCAGATATTGCCTTAACATGGAACATTTTAAAGTATAGAAAATGAAACGTACTGAAATCATGGTAGTACACACGTTTTTCTACTAGAAATACATTCATGGTTGCATTACAAAGTGAATCAGTTACTGCTGTCAAAATAATCTTCAAGTTGGTGTTTTTCACTGTAGGTATGCCCTTTTTTATTTCCTTGCTTAATCTATGTTTACAAACCAGCATTTTATATGCGGCTTTGATAGGGAATTCATAATTGCATCATAGTCTTTAAAACAAACATAAGAAGTTCTCAATTTCGAGGATCTATGTGTTTCCATTAGGTTTGAAAATTTCATCGAGATCGGTGCTAAACATAAAATTTACAACGAAGCTGTATATCTCTTCTACACGTACTAATCACTAGAAATCTATTACTCATATCATATATGTTTCAGAATAAATGGAATATCGATTGTGGAATAACTTACATTGGGATTATCCACAAATCTCAAGAATCTCACAATCATCAAATTTTTATCAAAATCAAATACCAAATGTGGGCTATAGTTTTAATTTTTTATTTCCTGGAAAGAGTTCTAGTAGCTTTAGCTATAAATAAGGGTTATTTGACTCCCCATGGGTGCAGCAGGAAGTTTCAAGGCTAAATGATTATAAGACTGATTTCAGCATTAAAACAAAACTATCAAAGCGGTAGCGTTAAAATTTCAAACTACTTGGATTCCATAAGTATTGAGCTTAAATGACACTGATACTTACATTGCGTATAACTAAAAAATTTATTTAAAATTCAAACATGCTTGTCACTATATTTTTAAGACCTAAAATTGCAAGCTTATCAGTGATGTGTACATACCATTAGTTTTTATTAACTGTCGGTCTTTGTGTTACCTGCAAACAGGAAACCAACAGATCTCTTTTCTGGAAAAAAATGTATAACCGGTATTTTCTTTCGTTCTTTCATTCGTTTCTTTGTGTAAACAATAGAAAAAGGAGGTTGATTTGTCGACCCACCACAAATTCGCGATTTGTACATGGATAAGTAAGATTTCACGAAAGCATTCTTTTTAAACTCATTATTACCCGCAATATAAAGAAAACTATGAACTCTCTTTACGGTGCTTTTGTCCACACGTATTCAACTTTTAAGAATTTGCATAAATCAAACTTTTATTACCCCCCACAAAGGAAGTGGGTTTTGTCTGGCAAACTTTTTGTGCGCGTATTCGGATGTAAGCCCTACTAGCTATGATTATGCCAAATTTGGTTAGGATGCGCTCAAAACTGTGAAAATAACTTAGCACCCTGGAAGATGTTTCAAAGAAAACCCCCAAATTTAATGAGCCACTACCACCCCCACCTAAGGATGAGGTTTTTTTCCACAAAGGTTATGCATATCGTATACACCCTATTGTTGATAGTTATTAAGATTTTGACATTAATTTCTGATTCTGCGAGTGTTAGGTCTGGCCCTTTAGATATGGCATGGATTGCCTCACGTGTAAAAAATATAGCAGGTGATTTTTGATCCTGCAAAATCTGGACTTTCCCCCTCCTTTTCAATTTTCTCTTCAAATCATGAAGTCATGCCCGGATTTCTGCGCGTGCGCAAAATCATGCAATTTTGAATGATTATTTTGAGGCAAAAATAATTGTAAACGGATTTAAAAACATTTAAAACAACATTTTATGCTCATTTGAATACTTCTTGTAGATTTGTTTGAGCAATATTTATGTGACAAGCATATTGGCAATGAAGTTGAAAATACCACGCAGTAGAATATCTATCTACATAAAAGAAATGTCAAATGCTCATATAAATTCTCAGTGCAAACTTTTAATCATATTATACGTTTTCGTACTATAAGTAAAAGTCGTAGTTTAATTTCTAATTGCCAGCTTCTTACGACTCAAATAATGTTGAAGAGAAGTTAATATTTAAAAATTGATGCATTCCTAAGATTTTAGAGCCTTCAGAGACGGTCTTCTATTCTCTTTTAGTTGAACATATGCAAGTCCAAATTAGTAACTCAAGAAAAAAACACATTGTACAAAGGTTAAGTCAATTACTATTCCCATAAGAGAATCGTCAAGAAAACTTTATGTTTATCAGTAGCTTATGCTACACCATAAATCCGTGAAATACAGCCTACAGTTTCGGTTCCTTAACGCTTGTATTTTTCTATATCTCAACATGAATAAGCTTGAATCATTTAAAGTTTTGTTGCAAAGTATTCACGAATACTATAAATGAAAATATAGTCTAATAATATATTTTACTTTAGATGTAGATATATGTCAACGTAGTAATCATTTCAAGTAAACTTTTTTTGCAAAATCAGGCTTTTTGCGGGTAATATCATTGCACGCAGAATAATGCAAATTGAGTGCACGCAAATGTCCGCATTTTGGGTGCACAAATTAGAATTTAAAATGCGCGCAGAATCATTGATTACGGGGGATCAAAAATATATTCTCAAAAACAAACATCATATGTTTGGAGAGAGTAAACTCTTAATTGTGTAATAAATGTTTCAATCAATCATTGAGAATCAGTGTATGTCATGCCATTAATATTAGTTCCATTATTTGTAAATTATATTAGTACCACAAAAGTCAATTACATCAATAATATGAGCATGCATGTAAGGTAGTATATTCAATGTTCTGTATGTTTGTATGTAAACAGCACAAGGAATTCACATCAACATTTTTGTTTTTGAAATCGGAAACAGGATTTAACTGCAAATTCCAAAGGTAACCTTCCACAAAACTTCTTTTTATAACGTTCACCTACCAAAAGAACAACTATAAACCGTATTTACTCGATTTTGGTAAAACGCAGAGTGCATACACCATATGTAAATGGGCAAATGTTGCAGAAGTTAAGCTGTACATTTGTATAGTCGGTACTGCTCTGTGCAAAAAATTGTTATTCGATATTGCATCTCTTTATTCATATCAACATGTTTTGATGTAAATTTTGTATTTAAATTATTGCTCTCATTTGAAGTATAGATTACGTAATTTTTTGTGTGATATTACAGTCTGCGCTCTGCAGATCTATATACTACGCATTGGATAAATAATTTAACTTGGTTATATACAAGCATATCACATTTTTGAACCGCTGGGTTAAAAAGTGTGTCTCATATCTGACTATTGTCAAGATAAATTTAGTCTCGTACTATGTGAGTTTTCCCATACATAAATGCAAAAGAAAATTGCCTGAGTTTGTTAGTTCCTTCCATAAAAAACAGCAACTACCAAACAATTACGGCATAATCATTAAATTCAAACAATATGGATAAGTTAATTTTCACAGCAGCAGTCGCACTGTTTGTTTTAAATACCAGTTACGCGGAGGAGATCAATATCCGTAATAATTGCCTCAAGACAATTTATGTCAAGGCTGAGCAAACAAACGTCATGCCGTTTACCTTAGGAGTTGGCCGTTCCAGATCTATCAGTATCACCCGAGAAGCTAGAGCATTAGTGTTTGCCCAAACCGGATGTGATAGCAGTGGAAACAATTGTGACACACCCGAGGGTCATTTCAGCATGTCTGAAATGCACTGGGATGCTGATGGGAGAACTTGGTATGATATCAGTATGGTCTATGGATACAATCTTCC